>PVJC01002670.1:0-77037 GCA_004026665.1 Murina feae
CACAACGAATACAGTCCCACAGCGCTACACAGGCAGGGGAAAGACCCCCCCCACACAACAGGGTCTTTGGGGAGAGTCACTGCCCTCCTCCATAAGCTCTGGGGAGATTTCTCCCAGACTCCTTCTCCCCATTGCCTTCTTTTTACGATCAGTTAATAGGAACCAGCAGTTTGATCTCTGGGCTTTGGAAATCCATCAGCTGTTGCCAGAACCTCTATGGCTGGCACTTGGAAGGAGTCAAGCCTGAGCCACAGGATAGATGTGGCGGGGCATGCCAAGTGTGGATGACCATGCCCAGGGCCCTACCAAAGATGGGAGATAAGTACTTGAAACTCTCCAAGCCAGGGAATGGCGCTCTTCAAGGTGAGTTGGCACACACACAAAAGGAAAGGGGAGTGGAGTTCAGTGAGGCTGCCTGCTCCCTGCGGCTGCCCAGGCTTCTCTGTGCTTGTGGATGAGCCAGTGTGGAAAGGGTAGGGAAGGGATGGGTAGGACAGAGGATGAGGCTGCGGGGTACACAGTCTGCACAAAGCCTGCTTTTTCAATCAGCAGGGCCTCCATTGTGATGATGGCGGTTATGACGATGATGCCAGCTCACGGGACTCAGCTGCCACAGGTTGGCTCATGCCTGGCGCCATTCTACACACTCTAATTGCATTAGATCCCCACCATAGCTACAGCACAGGTCCTGTGTTACCCAGGTGGGACCGCAGATGAGATAACCAAGGCCTGGGGAAGTTCAGAAACTTGCCCAAGCACATGCAGCCAGGAGGTGGAAGAGCTAGGCACCGCCTACTCTGAATCTGTTGTCTTAAAAGCCAGTGTAGGCCCTGACTGGTTTGGCTCAGTGGATGAAGCGTCAGCCTGCGGACTCAATGGTTCCCGGATCGATTCCGGTCAAGGGCATGTACCTTGGTTGCGGGCACATCCCCAGTTGGAAGTGTACAGGAGGCAGCTGATCGATGTTTCTCTCTCATCGATGTTTCTAACTCTCTATCCCTCTCTCTTCCTCTCTGTAAAAAAAAAAAAAAAAAAAAAAATCAATAAAATATATTTTTAAAAAGCCAGTGTATACTGCTATGTCCTAGGTTCTGTACCCCCGTGGACATCCCCAGTGGCCCTGTAGCTTGTGACCATCTGCTAGACAAATGTGTGCTGCCAGCTGCTTCAAAAACTTGTGACACAGCTAGGGGGTGGCGGGGGACAGATTTAATAAAAACATATCATTAGCTCTAAGATGCCAGGCACCGGGCTGAGAGCTTCATGTGTACAATCTCATTTAATCCCCTCCCACTACTCAATTGCCCCCATTTTACAGGTAAGGAAACTGAGGTTCAGAGAAATTACATCATCCATCCCAGGTCACATATAGTGTGGGTGGAGGCCTGTTAGCTGCTAGAGCTCCAAGCTCTGACCCCATAGATTCACAAAAAAGTAACAAACGGGATGCTTTTGTATAAATGCATCCTTGAAATCTAAGGAAGCAACATTGCTAGACAGGAGCCGTGGTTCTCAACCTGGAGTGTGCGCCAGAAAGGGGGGTGGCTATCGTGGCACAGCCTGCTGGCCCTCCCAGAGCGCCTATGTTGGTAAGACTGGGCTGGGGCCCAAGAATTTGCATTTATAAAAGCTCCCTGGGGAGCTGCTTCTGCTGATGTGGGGTCGTGTTTGAGAACCAGGAGTGCGGCGTGAAAGGCACCCAGCTGCAACCACGTTCTCCAGAGCTGCATCCAGCATCTGTCCTTGTCCAACCCAGGCACAGCTGGATCACCTCTCCAGCACTCAGTAACATCAACATGGTGAGTGAGCTGTGTATTTGTAGTAAATCAGATAAAAGGCTTATTATAGCACTTGGCACATGAGAGGCTCAATAAATAATAGTCACTATTATTGTTATTACCCAGAGAAAAAGCTTAAACCAGTACTTAGCCAATAAGACATTAGGACTGACACTAAACAATGACATCTTCGATGATCACCCAAAGTTTGAGATCACTAAAGTGACAAATAGCTAATATTGATGAATAATGATAAAAATTTGGTAACACACATTGAGGGGTTACTCTTTGTCAAGCAAGACTTCAAAGGCAGACAGGAATCGGAGGCTATCTTCATGGCTACTAAATCAGATTGTCTATTTACTGATTCATTTGGTGTGAAATTCACCCTCCATTTTTTCCACCCACCCACCTGTCCATCCATCCATCATCCATCCATCCATCCATCCACCACCCCATAGATTTTTCTAATCCCCTATTTTTGGTGAAAAACTTCCTAGGCACCGTCAGTCAGATGGATCTAGCATTGTGCCCTTCTGGAAAGCCACCTGGCTCCTGTTCCCATGTTGCACTCAGGAGCTCTGACCCTCCCGGGGGCAGTCTACACCTCGGCAGAGGTGGCCAGGGAGCAACAAAGCAGAGTGTCCCCAACGAATGCAAAATCCAGAGGCGAGAGGTGGGGGGTCAGGGAGGGGACTGCAGCTCTGCAGGGACAGCGACAGGAGGCTCCTGCTGCCTGGCCCATCCATTCCCATTCAAGGGGTCGTGGATGCATAACCTACATGGTGAACCTCGATTTTCTTCTCTAGAAAAATGGCAATGTTAACAGTACCCATCTCGTGAGGGTGGTTGTGAGCTAATGCATGAATAGAAAGAGGCTGGCATGATTCCGGGTGCACAGTAATTAAATGCTAAACAAATCCTACCAGCACTGTGAGCAGTGGAGCAGGGTTCAGGAGGGTCAACGGGGGCAATTTGCTTGGATCAATGTCTTCATTATCAGCTGAATCCAAGCTTTTTTTTCTTCTTCAGGGTTTCCCCTGAGAATATAAACCCCTCAAAATGACCTTTTTCCTCCTTTTTCCACAAATCTCTGCCAGATAGATCAGTGTCTGGCTTGAGAAGCAAAGAAGAGAAGCACTTATCAATATAATTCTGTTTATATCTTTCCTCTCATGTTATCCTGATAAAACCCTAAGCTTTAAATAAAGCAGTGTTTTCTTAGTCTCATTTGCTGAAACAGGAAATAACACAGAGAGTGTAAGTGGCTTCATAAGGTCACACAGCAAGTGAACAGCAGGGGTGCGGCTAGTCTTCTTAGATGTTCTTTTTGTTAAACCACGTGACAACCTAAGTTCAGTTTCTTGGCTTTCCCCCTTTGAATAAGTAGGAAACCACAGAACTTTGGCTGACTCCTCTGGTATTTTAAACTCCAATGCCATCACTGGACAAAAAAAAAAAGTATATGCCTGCCTTTTTGGCTGTTGTGAATTATTAATGACGATCTCTTTAATGTGTCAATTCTGTTTCTTTGTTCAAAACATTCTGTTTGGCACTGGCAACAGCACTGAAATAGTTTACTTGCCAATAACACAGCTTGTTAAATTTTAATCAAATAGAGTATCGGAAGCACATAGTTATTTGGGATACGCCCCTTGGGAGTAAGAGAGATCACTTTAAAAATGAATTAGTAACAGAGCCTTTGGAAGCCAAAATGAAATGGCCGGTGAGGCCTTGATGTGGATGATCCCGATTTGAGCTGTCAATCAATAGAGTTGGTCTCTCCCTGCTCACGTTAAAACTTCCTTGTTAATTATTTTCAGAAAGTGGTAAGAACAACCAGATGTAGGGGGCATGGTTTTGTTTCTTGTTTTCTTTTGAAAAGCGTGAGCCCTTCTGGTGACGTTTTAAGCACATAGCCCCCGTGTCATTACGGGTTTAATCCTGCGGGTGTGACACTGAGGAACAGACATGCTTCTTCCAGGCACACAGAGCACATGGCGCTTCCCTTCCCCTTGGGTGTAGGGGCGATGCCAGCACTTGCTCTGACCACTGAAGTGTGAAAAACACTGGTGTGTGCCCCTTCTGGGCGGAAGCCTTACAAGGCGAGTGCACAATTCACCATTTCCCTTCTCCCTGCCCTAGGAACTATAGATGTGCCAGAGGCAGGGGTTCATTCAGCCTGGCCCCTTGAGAGAGGCCGCCATGGAGCAGAGAATCCCATCCGCCCAAGATGAACATGCAGCGTGAGCATGAAAAGCCACCTTTGTTGTTTGAAGCCCCTGACGTTTGGAGCTTGGTTGCTACCATGACACGTGGTTGCTACGAAGCCTATGCTTGCCGAGAGATACAGGATAAAGTGCCACGCACACGTTCCCATGGGGGGTCACATGCATTGATGGCCATGACATCAAATCCTGGACTTCTGGTCATCTGCATCCTTAATTTATTTCTGCTTGGGGGGAATAAAAGACTAATGGCCTGCTCATCTTTAAACAGCCACTGCCTAGCAGAGTGCCAACTACTTAGTGGACGCCCGCGATGTTTTCTGAATGAATGACTTAGAAATAGCCTGGCCTAGCCTTGGGAGTTCACTGGCCAATATGAGGATGAGGTTGGTGATGGCAACTACCTTACTGATGACACTCGCATCTTTGAAGGCTTATTACGTGCTTAGCATGTGCTAAATAAGTTGACAAGGAATATCTTATTCCTTACAGAAACCCCATAAGATAAATATTAAAATTGTTTTCATTCTGCACAGGAGAAGGCAGAGGCATGAAGCATGTAAGCCAATTGACCAGAGCCATTAAGAGGAGCAGAGCCAAGATTCAAATTCAGAGATCTCTGTCCCACGGAGTCTCAGGGAAGTGGCGGGGAGGAGGATTTGATGCTGCAAACATGGTGGAATGCACAGGGCCCTTTCCCACACAATGAATAATCCAGCTCCAAGTGCCTCGAACGCCAAGGAACCTGGACATAGTCTTACGATGCTCTTAACTAATAAAGTATTCAATCTCTGCGCACATCTGTCCTTTCAGGAATCAGGGAGACCAACACTTCAAGATTTCCAACACTCTCTCCTGGAAGATTTATTGGAAATAAATAAATGTGCCACATTTAAAAATATAGGTTTACACACCTTTTCATGAGTACACATTTCCCATAAAATGAGGGGCGCCTGAGAGGTGATGTAACTAGTAGGTTCTATAGGTAAGGACCGAGGCGTTGCAGCCAGGTAGCCTTTCAAGGTGGGATTCACCGCAGCCTTGTTCAACCGCTGTCCTTGGTGCTGAACCACTGTCAGGCTCTAGGGGACATGTATCAGCAGAGCCCGGGGTAGGAGCGGAAGTTCTGTCCACACGCCCAAGTGCACACGCAGGGCTGTGCCTTTTTCTTTTCTAGCCCCCACATCTCAAGGACACTCTGAACCCACCTTTGAAACAAGTTAATTAACATGCGGGAAACGTTTCTATTTTTGAGTCCATCTTGAAGAATTTTCGTTCTGGGGCTTGACAAGGTGGTCATTGTTTTCCTTACATTTTTCATTCCTTCAACCTTCAAGGACTTTCCTGCCACTGAGTACACAGCCCTGCCACACATGCTGATGCACGTACACACACACACACACACACACACTCCACATTAAGAAGTGCAGGGAGGGAACAGGCATGCTCAGAGGAGACTGAGTAGGGTGTCCTGAGAAGGAGGTGGGGGAGTGAAATGATGGGATGCAGAGTGTCATTCTTTTTTAAAAAATATATTTTATTGATTATTTAGAGAGGAAAGGAGAAGGAGAGAGATAGAAACATTAATGATGAGAGAGAATCATTGATTGGCTGCCTCCTGCACGCCCCCCACTGGGGATTGAGCCTGCAATTCCGGCATGTGCCTTGCCAGAATGGAACCTGGGACCCTTCAATCTGCAGGCCAATGCTCTATCCATTGAGCAAAACCAGCTAGGGTGCAGAGTGTCATTCTTGAAGGAAATTAGCCAGTGGCCAGGACTTGGTTGACAGGTGAGAACTATGTTCCTTCTCCCATCTCAGACTACGAGGTAAGGTTGACAAGATGTTTGATAAAAGCAGGAGTGAGCTGATTTCATCCTAAACATGGGTCTTTGGAGGTCATATGTCCTTCAGGATGCTGGAAGACCTGGAGAGTGAGATGAGGAGGGTCCAGCACATGGGAGCCATTCTCCAAGGCTTCAGATGGGATGGAGGGTTGCCTGTTATGGAGCTGAAGTCCCTGTTCCTCATTCTTATGCTCCTCTGGACCATACTTGGGGGGAGGGTTCTTGTCTAAGAAATTAACAGAGAATGCACGGAGGAAGTCCACCAATTCCCAATCTGCTAACTCAGATGTCACCTCCTTAGTAACCACTGAAAGTCAGTTGAACACCTGAGGGCCTGGCACATTCTCCCTTGTGAGGATCCAGAAAATACAAGGGCTAAGTCTGCTGTGCGTGTGTATGTGTCAGACTTAGACACAGCTGCAGAGCCTTCTCGGAGATCTGGCCCCTGTAACTGGAGGTACAGAAAGACCCTCAGGGAATCTGGGTGTATGGATGAGGGCATATGGCTGCACATGTATGTAGTTATCTGTGACGTGAGCTATGTGGGAGTGCTTGCATGCATACATATGAAAATGCCCAGGAGTGTTTGATGGTGTGGGGTAGGAGTGCCATGTCATATCAACAGCTGTTTCTCCTTTGGTTCCATGATTCTCCGGGGCAGTTTTCACATTTTGTTTTTTGCGGTTTTGTCTACCTGTCCACTGAAGTGGGTCATTCCAGGGACAAGCATTTTTGCCTCTGAGCTGACACGTGAGATGTTGCAGGCTCCAGTCATCTCAGATTCCACTTGGTACCCATTATGGAAGATCAAAGCAGAAAGGGCCTCCATGCGCATCATGTTATCAATGGAGAAACTAGGTCCAGAGAAGTGAGCTAAATCCACACTAAGTCACCTAGCAGTCAGGGGCTACTGCCTGGGGCTACTGCCACTCACCAGTCACGTGTCCTCAGCACCAGGGAGTGGACTGGCATCAAGCAGAGGACTGGCTTCTGAGCCAGTCAGCTCAAATCTCCATCTCACCCCCAACATGAAGGGACCCTCCGCCTTCTCTCCTTTCCCCAGAGACCCCGCACATCTGAGTCTTAGACATTAGCCTGCCCAGGGCTCCCAGGCTCTGACCGGGCAGAAGACAAAGACCTTCCTGAGGAAGAGAAGCCAGAGCCGGGATAGCACCGACATGAGACTCACAGGAGATGCAACTGCCTGAAGCCTCGTGTGGCTCCCCGTCGCCTTGAAGACGAGACTAGAAGGGCCCCGTTCCTTCCGTTATCCTCCTCCGCTCCCTCTCTTCCCACTTGCACCTTCGCCCCACACTCCTGCTAGCAAGGCATTTCCTAGGGGGCCGGGCCCTGCCTTACCTTTGCATATAATGGAGATAGGACCTGTCTCCTCTTTCCTGGTCAACTCCTGCTTATTCCTCAAGTTTTTGTCTATTTTTTAAATATATTTTATTGATGTTTATAGAGAGGAAGGGAAAGGGATAGAGAGAAACATCAATGAGAGAGAAACACCAATCAGTGCCCCCTGCACACTCCCCACTGGGGATGTGCCCGCAACCAAGGTACATGCCCTTGACCAGAATTGAACCTGGGACCCTTCACTCCGCAGGCCGACGCTCTATCCACTGAACCAAACTGGTGAGGGCAAGTTTTGTCTATTTTGATAAGTAACCCTCATCTGTTGCTCCATCTCCCAGGGAGAGGGAAACAGGTAGGTTCTTGTCTGGTGTCTCTATCTGGTTGGTTCAATGTTGTAGCCCCAGAGCCTCTAGCTCAGTGCATGTCACAATGAATGAATGAATGTATGAATGAACGAACGAACAAATAAACATACATCACTCTGAGTCTCTTCTACAGAGTTGGCAAGGGACTGAATGTGAAGCAGAAGCCCTGGGGAGTGGGTAGGCAAGGGGACACTGAGATGGTAGAATCACTGTTTCCTAAGTCAAACAAGTGATTTCAGGGCTGAGTTCGGCCCCGGGGGCTGTGAAATGCTGCTCACCGGGCAGGGAGGAGGGCTGGGCAGCAGTGTCTCCAGATAAGTAGCTGCCATTGAGGGCGCAGTAATTGCAGGATTTGAAGGCAGCTTTCCCCATGTCTGGCTCTGCTCTGGGGAAAAGTGATCACAGAGCTCTCAGCTGGGAGCCCGCTGCATGTCAGAGACAGCGGCAGGTGTGGTGATGGCACTGGGCTTGGCTGCCACGGGCAGGGACAATCTTAGAGAGAAGATGAAGGGTGTTAAGGGGACAAAGTCTCTGGAAGAAGAAGGTAGGGGGAGGGAGGGAGAGGCAGAGGAGTCGGGGTGGGTGCAGAAGGACTGCTGGCTGGTGTCCAATTCTAGGGAGCATCAGAAGAGGAGGGGAAGGGGAGGGACTTCTGACAGCGGCTCGTACTTCGAAGGAATGCACCTGTGCTGTTTCAGGAAATCTTCCATATCATGATGGACCCTCTTATCTAGAACAGCTATGGGAGGGAAGCATGACCAATGGCTTATAAACTTGGGTTTTGACCCAAGCTGCCTAGGTTCCTATTCCAGCTTTTCCATCTATGGGCTGAGTGACATGAAAAGTTATTTAATCTTGTTAAGCCTCCAACTACCTCTCTGTGAAATGGGGACAACTCCTGTACTAGTCTCAGGGTACATCAATCTCATGGTTACGAGGGATAAAAATGGGAGTCCACATAGGCACTTAATACAGTGTCTGTGGCACAATATGGGCTCGATAAATATTTACTAGTATTATCAGTGCCTTGTGCTATTTTTTACCAGGTATTTCTAGTGCCCCCCAAGTGTCTGACACATAGCAGATCTCAAGTAAAGATAGCAGAAATAAAATAAGGATGCAGATGAAGGAATGCATAAGAAGGCATGTGTTATCTGCTCAGGGCTTATTATGAGAGTTACAAGCCTTTGTGTCTGCTGTTCCCTCTCTTGGAACACATTCCCCCATCTTCCCCAGTGATTGCCTATTCATACGTCAAGACTCAGCTCAGAGAGTCTATTTCCCAGAAAACAAACAAACAAACAAAAAAAACACCCTTCCTGGTATCACCTGAAGAAAAATCGTGGTCATGTCTCTGTTGTATAAGCAGATGTGAGAGGTAGAAAGAACCCTGGACTGAGAGTCTGGGACTCAGGTTTTTATTTATGTTCTGTTCCTAGCCTTGACAGTGACCTTAGAAAAGCTCTTAATACTTTGCATCTCTATCTTGTCATCCATTGAATAGGGGTGATGGCCCTAATCGGTTTGGCTCAGTGGATAGAGCGTCGGCCTGCGGACTGAAGGGTCCCAGGTTCGATTCTGGTCAAGGGCATGTACCTTGGTTGCAGGCACAACCCCAGTTGGGGGTGTACAGGAGGCAGCTGATCAATAATTCTCTATCATCGATGTTTCAAACTCTCTATCCCTCTCCCTTCCTCTCTGTAAAAAAATCAAAAAAATATATTTTGAAAAATAGGGGTGATGATGGTTATCCTATAATATTGTCGTCAATGTGCTTCTCCTTCAAAAATATCTAATGAACCCATCTTAAGGATCCGCACACTCCTGGGCTCTGGATAAACCTCTAAGAACAAGAGAGGCAAAGTCTGTCCTTTAACGGACTTCATAATTTAGCACAGGAGATGGACATTAAAAAATAAATGTTCTGAAAAACACATGTAATTATACCTTGTGATATGCACAAAAAAGGAAAGGAAAATGTAGGAGAGACTAAGAGAGACTTGCTTGAAATCTGAATGGCAAGAAGAAAACAATCATTCAGAAGGGTAAGAGCTTCCCAGGCAGCAAGAAGAGCACGTACAAAGGTCCTGAGGCAGCAGAGAGGAAGCCTAGTGGGTTTTAAGAACTGAAAAGAGGTGAGATGGACATGAGTAGAATGGGAGAGGAAAGGAGAGAAGTAGGATAGGGTCAGAAAGGTGAGCAGAAGCCAGTTCTGGCAGAATTTTGCAGGCCACAGTGAGGAGTCTATAAAGCAACGTAAGGGACGTTAGTTCTCCTAATAAAAAGTGAAGCCAGGCCGCATGGAAATGCCACGTAAGACCACGGCTATGGGCCTGTCACTAGCCTTTTGGTTTCTGCATTGGCAAGGTGAGCTAACACCATCTGTCCTGCCACCCCCTGCGAGGGATAACAATGAGTGTGACATCTCCTTGCAAGTGAAATCAGTGACATCTCCACACCACAGCACAGCACACCTAAGCCTTACGGAGGCTGCGCCAGGCACAGCGGGCCTGGCTATGCCAGTACTTAGACAAGGCTGAGCTATTATCAAAGGGGAGGAAGCATCCTGCAGACCGTTTTGGAGCCGTGATGTATGTGGCTATTCTGGGCCTGTTGGGAGGGAGGCAGAGAGGGGGCTGGCCGGAAGAGCAGAGTTATTTCAGGACATTGTAGCAAGCAATTTGTAGCCTGAGTACACAGAGCAGACAGGAGGGGCCTGAGACCCTGAACTGCTGGGAGGCGAAGGGCATCCCTAGACGGCCCGGAAGAGATGTGCTTCTGTTATAAAACACTGTGTGGGCCACGGGTCCTCGAGTCAGACAGGCTGAGTTGATGCCCTCTGTGTGACCTTGGGGAGGTGCCCACCAGGTCTAGGCATGTAGCCAAGTACCTTACACGCATTAGCTCATGTGTCCTCCCAACAACCTTATGACAGAGCCTCTGTGTTCCCATTTTACAGATGCGGAAACTGAAGCTCAGAGGCTAAGTGACTTGCCCCGGTCCTGCTATCAGAGTCAAAAATGGGATGCGCACTTGGTTCTCAACCTCAACCTGTCTGACCTGAGTGCTTCTCTCTGCCTCTGACTGACAACAGGAAATACATGAGATGGCACACGCAAAGCATCAGCACAGCTTTTGCCATGTGGCATCTTGGCATGTAGACGTCTTGGTAAGATAGCACTTGATTGCATGAGGGCTCTTTGAAACCGCTTATTTGAAAGTACATAGGAAAGTGTGGCAGACAGAGGCAGGTCTTAGACACCCAACAGGGACTGGTTAAACTGGGATTCTGAGAGGGATATTAGCCATTTGGAAAAAAACAAAACATAAACTAAAGTATGTTTTTTATAGGAACTGTGGAGAATAAAAAGCTGCAAAGTTAATTACATTGATAAATCACCCTACTGCGTGTGCTCTGCTTGTTAAAATAGCCTTACAAAGTGTGATGGCAAGAAGCCACTGTCCCGTGTAACAACTGCAGACACTGAGACACTGTAAGGTTTATGGGGTCGTCCGAGGTCACCGAGCAAACCAGAGGGACAGGAGGAGTGAAAGCCCAGTCTCTCCTTCCAGGGGCACAAGCCTTCTCAGTGGAGACTGGAAGTACTGATTCATAGGGGCGTGATCGTCCCTGCTGAGCATCTGCTCTCTGCTGTAATGATGTGAGCAGCAGATTCTTCTCTGAGGGGTCCATTCCTTTCGCTACTCTCAGTCCATCTGTTTCAGGCAAAGGTGCCTTCACCCCAGCTCCAAGGGGGGCACATGATCCGCCCTGGCCAATCAGAGCATCACCTGCCCCTGGTCACAGTGACTGGTTCCTAAATAGGCACCTGTGCAGGTCAGGCCAGTGGATCCAGTGAGACTCAATTCTGGGACATTCACTGAAGCTGTTTGGAAGGGACGCCTTTGCTAGAGGTCGCAAAAGAGGCTAAGATGGCAGCCTCCTTATCACCGAAGAGGAGCTATTGCCTAAGAAATGATAGGGGGACATCACTGTTTTAGCGCCTGGATCCAGCTAGACCTGAAGCTATTCAACTTTTCAGTAATGAAAACCAATACACTCTCTTTGTTACTGGAGCTACCCTCATGTGGTGTATGTCCCTTGTTACCAAAGGGCTCCTAACAAATGCCATCAGTCTCATGATCGACAACAAACCACTTTACTGTAGTTCAACATGCAGGAGCTTCTGGAATGAGTAAGAGTAGTTAGGAGCACGCAGGCAAGCTGCGGGGCGTGAGGACGGCCTCTGCTGCTTTCCAGCTGTGTGACTTTTGTAAGGTATGTTACCTCCTCGTGCCTCGTCCGTAACGCAGGGTAATATCCCCATCTTGCTAAATCACCAGGAATGTTAAATAAGGTAATAAATGGCGAGTGCTAAGAGCAGCACCGGGCAGAGTGAGCGCACTGACCCTTGAGCAGCGTGGAGGGCACTGACCGGCTGGCTGCACTTGAAAATCCACATATAACAGCAGTCGGTCCTTGCATGTGCGACCAGCCGCCAGGTGACCTGAACAACGCAGGTCTGAACTGTGTGGGCCACGGGGGGAGACATTGCGGCTCTAAGTGGACTGTGCAGTCCAACCCTGAGTAATTCAAGGGTCGGCTGTACTCAGTAAAGGTCACTGTTGGCATGTTGGTGAGAAAGAAATTGTTTTACCCCAAACCTGGGACCCTTAGAGGCACTCTGTGCACAAACTGATGTGAGACACGATGGACTTCCAATTTCTGAGCCCCGCATTTTGCCTTCTAGGGTTATTTCATTTGAGCCACATGAGATAGGTAATTTATTATCCCCACTTCACTGACTACAAAACTGAGACTCGGAGAGTCAAAAAGCCATGCTCCAGACAAGCCAGCTGGGACGTGACGGAGCCACCACTCAACACGGGCTTGCCTTCTCCAAGCCTTGTCGCCCTCAGAACCTCTTTCCCAAACCTCAGCTGCTCACATACGACCAATCGTGACCTTTGTCCATTTATGCATCTGCTTCCTAGAAGGGCATTTGCTTAATATCATTCTTGAGATTACCTTGCTTTAGACTTCCCATACATAGTTAAAATCAGAAACCTCACATCGCGACTGTGCATGGAAAACAGGTGTCCGGTTCAGAAATAGAAGACGGCTTTAAAAATAGATGTGATGAAAATGCGGGACATAAGGAAATTCCAGCGATGCCTGCGACCTGCCCAGCTGGGGGCCTGGCACCTGCTCCCTCTTTTGTTAAGAAAGGAAGATTAGGGGCTGCGGAGAGGCCTGAGAAACACAGACGAAAGACCCAAACGGAGACCACGCTGACAACCGGAGGGATGGAAAGTGGATGAAAGGGCAATTGCTTTCTCACTGTGCCGCTTCACGCTGCGGCCCTGGGGCCTCCTAAAATAGCCACATAATCATATGGACCCAAAACTTCGGAAAACACAGCATCCTGAACTCCAACTCATCTATCCTCTACGGACCCTCCTTTCCGGACGCGGCCAGGCCCTCTCTTGCCGCCTCTCAACAGTTGGGCGTTCCAGATGATCTCTGTGTTACTACCTGATTGGAAGTAAGCAAAGCTGAAAAAAAATAAGTCTTCAAGTCACAAGGGTCTTTCCCAGGCAAGTCCTGGAGACACTGCGCTGCTCACCAATGTAAACACCCACCCAACTGCCACCTGACAGACAGCATGGGCCTCACCAGTGGGAACCACTGCCCTGCCCCCTCTTTCAGATGAGTCAGCACCCACCCACTGCCACACAGGAGCCATCTGCGTCTGTACTAAAGCACAGCCACGGTTGCCACGGTGACATATTCTAAAATGAGGCAGGTGATGTAATTCTCCTGGGGAGCGTGGTGTCAGGCAGGTGCACGGAGCACACTGCATCTGCTTCAGGCTCTTGGGGAGAAAGACTGGACTCAACTAGACTCCCAAGAATCATTAAGAGGAAAAGGACGAGCCAATGACAGGAATGCCCGCCAAGCTCTGAAAGGTCCACTCTAGCTGTGCCCCGTGGGTAAGTCACTTAGCCCAGATCCAGACACCAGGGACTCCCCCCAAACACCAGGACTTGCCCGAGGTCACATAGATATTAAGCACTGGCAGGCCCCAGGGAGACTGGTATTCCATTCCACGCCTATGCTCTAGCGCAGTGGTTCTCAACCTTCTGGCCCTTTAAATACAGGTCCTCACGTTGTGAACCAACCATAAAATTATTTTCGTTGCTACTTCATAACTGTAATGTTGCTACTGTTATAAATCGTAATGTAAATATCTGATATGCAGGTCTTAGGCAACCCCTGTGAAAGGGTCGTTCAACCGCCAAAGGGGTCACGACCCACAGGTTGAGAACAGCTGCTATAAAGCAACATTTACCAAAATGTGTCTTATTGAACATTGGTTCTATAATACATTAATAGTTGCTTGCTCCTCTATCATGGCATGGGGATGGTACAATGTACTCAAATGAGATTGAGAAATACTAGGTTAAACAAAGAGAACCAGATTTTGCTGCTGCAGGACTTATCAGAGCCTTTAATGCCTTAAATTAATGTTATGCAGGCTTTCTAAAAAACTTAGAGCCACTGAATCTTGTTCGTGGCCCAGTGGGCGGGTACTCCATGGAGTACTCTGTGGAGTAATCTCAGTCGGAATACCTTCAAGGAGGGGAAACTCACTCCTTCCACTTTCAGAAAACTGATGGTTAGAAAAGTCTTTAACTGAGAAAAGCACAGCCTCTCTAGAATTTGCACACTGGAGTTCCATCTCTGCTCTCTTCCGAGACACACAATATCTCTGAGACTTGCTTTTCCCTCCCATAAACTGGCAATGATGCTCCCAGAGCTGGGGGAATTACACGGGATGACTCAAGTGTTGTAGGCACCTGAGCTCCCATCCACAAAGCATCGACATCTCACGTAAAGACAAGCTGCTTTCCTAAAGACAGAACTCAGCACCTTGTTGAGGCGCTGCTGTGCCGGGCTCTGCAGGAGGTTGTGCAGCATCCCTGGCCTCTACCCGCCAGATCCCAGTGGCAACCCCCAGTTGTGACAACAGCAACAAAACCATCTCCAAGCACGCCCCTCCAAGCACGCCCCGGTGTCCCCGGGGCTGAAATGGCTCCCGTCTGGGACCCGCTGGCAGCGATCCAGCTCTCTGTGACGGCGGCGACGTCCTGCCATTGTATCTGTGCTTTCCAGCAGGGCAGCCCGAACACATGTGGGCGAATGGGCGAAGATGACTGAAGAAGTGGGTTTTTAAAGTTGATAATAGATAAATAGTACGCGTGACAATTCAATTTAATTTCATTACTTTTTAATTTAAATCTACATAGAGCTGGTGAGTGGCCTTCAAGCTGGACCATGCACTTTGAGGTCCATCTGTGTATTGCCCAGTATTTGTTGAGTACCTCAAAGCCACACGTGGGATGTACAGCAAAAAATGACAGACATGACTCCTGTTCTCAACAAACCAGTAGACACCAGCCGAGTAAGCCATCGACAAGACACTGTGCGTTCAGGCTCATGTGCCCAAAGACGCCTCCTGTACAGGCCTGTCGCTCGCTGCACTCCCCCCGCCGCACGTGGCCAAATTACAAGGTCTCCAAAAGCCACATATGCTACCTCGAGAGGAAAATTTATTAACAGCCACCGACGTGCCAGGGCGGGCTTGTTTGCGTGATTAGCAGCACAGAACACCCCCAAGAACAGAGTCCCGTCTTGCCATCATTATCAGCACCACCAAAGCCTGGCACAGTGCCTGGCACACGTGGGCGACCAGCAAATGCATCTTGAAAGGAGACCCGGGGCAGATCCAGAACAGACGGTGAGAGACGGAGAAGATTCTGGAAACCGTGTCATGTCAAGGTTAACGGAGCCTACTTACTCAGCACAGGTGCTGCTCAGATATGAAGATCACATGACGGCCTAGACAAGAGAGATCCTACATGGGCCATGAGGATAATGTGACAGTAATTTATTATTATTATTATTATTATTAGGGGGCTAAATTGTGTCTCCTCCAAAGTCATACGCTGAAGTCCCAACCCCCGGGACCTCAGAATGTTTCTGGAGCTAAAGCCTTAAAGACTAAGTGAGGTGAAGTGGGGTCATACGGGGGAGCCCCACTCCCCCAGGCCTGCTGTCCTCACAATCAAAGGAGACAAAGGGATGACCATCTGAGGACACGGCGAGAAGGTGGCCGCGCCTTAGCCACGGAGAGAGGCCTCGGAAGATAGCAAACCTGCGAAACCTCGATCTTGGACTTGCAGGCTCCAGAACTGTGAGCAAATACCTGTGTGCGGTTTAAGCCCCGGCCAAGCAGGCCAACGCGTGACTGACCCCTGGAGGCGACCAGCTCCCTGTGAAGGGCTCCGAGCGCATCCTCTTGCTCAGTCCTTGTCCTCCTCCCCTTAAGTCGATTCCCTCCCCACCCCAAAGCCAGAGAGACCCTTCGGGGAGACAGATTGTGTCACTCCTCAGTGCGCGCTTCCCATCTCCCTCTATAAATCAAAGTCCTAAAATCACTGAAACCCACTCGCACACGGGCCCTGCGGCCTCCCTAATCTCGCCACATCGTTCTCCGCCTCTCTCATGGCTCCATTCCTGCTGGCCAAGTGCGCTCCTGCCTCAAGGCGTTTGCACTGGCGCATCCCCGCCTGCTGTGCTTTACCCAGACGCCACCCACTGCTCCCACACTTCCTTCAAACCTCTGCCCCGTGTCACTTCACCACGAGGCTTTCCTTAAACACCAGATGTGAACAGGTTGCATATGGCCAACAGGGACCCCACTCCAGGCCAGGCTCCCCCTAACCCCTTTACCCCGACTCACTTTCTCCTCAGCGCTTTCCACCATCTGTAATACTGCGCGTTTACTTGCACACCCGCCTGTGGCCTCTCTCTTTGAACTAACATTGAGGCTCCATGAGGGCCGAGACTTCCTCGTATTGACTGCAACACCTCTAACATCTAGAACAATGTCCACACATAGTAAGTGCTCAATGCATACTCCTGGAATGAATGAATGAATGAATGTATGGGTCCTCACAACCTCTTCATGCAGGTGCTGTTGTCATCTTCGTTTCACCAGCAAGGCAACCGAGGCTCAGAGAAGTTAGCTCACATCTTGGGATCAGGTAACAAACAGGAGGTGGAGGAGGGCTCTGGGCCCAACTCCCTTTGCCTGGACTTCCCATTTGGGGAGTTTGTGAGAATAACACCCCCCCCCCCCAGCCAGCTGACAATCATGCTTCCTCTTGCCACTTCACCTACTCCCTTCACCCCCGTCACATGGACTGAGTACGTCTTGATGACCTGATTTAGAAAGAAGACGAAAGGGCACTGGGACCCATCTCCATCCTGCGTGAACACGGGCCCAGGTCTGCTCTGGGGCTGGGTGGGGACCAGACTCCGGTCCTGCTTGGTCACACGCTCCAGGCGTGTGACCAGGGGCAAGCTCCCCCACTGCTGCTCCGATCTGCAGTTTGCCCAGCTGTAGAATGGGGCTTCCAATTCCCGCCTCACAGCACTGTGTGAGGGCAACATCCAGAACACTCGGGAAAGGAACACTTTGATAATTTTTTTTTTAAATATATTTTATTGATTTTTTACAGAGAGGAAGGGAGAGGAATAGAGAGTTAGAAACATCCATGAGAGAGAAGCATTGATCAGCTGCCTCTTGCACACCTCCCACTGGGGATGCGCCTGCAACCAAGGCACATGCCCTTGACTGGAATCGAGCCCGGGACCATGGAGTCCGCAGGTCGACGCACTATCCACTGAGCCAAACCAGTCAGGGCGGGAAAGGAACACTTTGAAATTGCCAAGTGCTTATGCCCCCACAGCAGGAATTCAAACCAAGACCTCAGGCTCATCCCAGGGCTCCAGCTCCGAGTTCCCGCGGTGAGCTTCATGGTGGACAGAAGCCACGAGACGTCTGGCTAAGGGGCCACCCTTGTGCTGTCCCCTTCCCCCGCCCCCGCCCGCAGGGGCCACGCAGAGGCTCTTCGCTGAGGGTAGCTAGGAACTCCGCTCTCTCCCCCGGACCTGGCGGGAGAGTTGGAGGGGTCCTGAGCACCAGCCCTGGGATGATGAATGGTGCCCGAAGCCGGCCTCACAGCCCCATCAGTGGGTCTCAGGATTGTTAATTGTTGTCTTCATAAAAATAATTAGTCCCAATCAAGAGCACTCCAGAACTACAGCTCATGAGCCGTATGTGCGTTTTCGGTTCCATAAACAGTCAAGTGGCACCGATGACAATCACAGGTCCCTGGAATCGGCATGAGAGAGAAGGCCGGCCCGTGCTGCCAGCGGTTACGCGCAGCCATGCTGACGTAGGTTCTGTAATTACAGATGGAGATGGAGGATGCGTGCGTGCGTGTGCCTGGGTGTGTAACCTAAGGGGGGGATGGGATGGGGGGCAGTGACAAAGGCCCAGGAGTTCTGAAGTCTCGGTCACAATACTGCTCTGTCCTCTCTCCCTCTCAGAACCGGGCATTTGCATCAAAGATGCGGCTGATGTCAATTCAGAAGGAGCAGGCTGGAGGTGCTGGCAACGTGGGAAGGCTCCCAACAGGACTCTGGAGTCCAGGGAAGTTCTGCGCAGGCGGGCAGGTCCGGGTTCCAGTCCCAGCTCTGCACCAACTGCAAGACGGTGGGTGTACCCACCTTTCAGTCCTTGGTCCCCACGTCCACACGGCTGAGCCCCGTCTCACGCCAGTAACGAGACCAACACCTCCTCCTCGCGGAGCTGCCCTCCTTCCTTGCCCACCTCCTTTCTGCCCTCCCTCCTTTTCTCTCTTCCTTCCTCTCTCCCTCTCATCTCCCATCACCCACCAGCACCTCCTCCTCTCAGGTAGCCCTTCGCTGCTGTGTGTAAAGACTGGCAGAGCCCTTGGTGGGTGCTGGATCACACACATCGGAGATCTGAATCAAATCACACTGCAACGGGATTACACTAATAAAGCAATTAAATGCCATTCAAAAGGTAATTTCCATAGCATCCCTCGCATCGATTGCACGTCGTGTTTCTCTATCACGCTGCCTTCTCTTGCCGCCTCCCCGTCTCTCTTTTCGCTCACTCCTCCTCTCTCTCCTCCAGACTCAGACCCTTTCTCCTCCCCTCTCCACCGGGCCTGCCTGCCCCCCAAAGGCATCCCACAGAAGCCACAGAACCCCAGAGCCAACCTCCCTGAGCACCTTACTCGTCTAACCGCCCTGCCTGGAGATGCCCTGAGCTCCGGACCCCAGGCTTCTTGTAACCTCTGGCTGTTCTTCCGTCCTTGAGTGGCAATGCCCTTGGTATCCCAGAAGCAACACGGGAACTCACATGCGTAACCACGGAAGGGCATCCCCATCGACCATCGCGCTGGCGCTTCCTAACCTCTAACCTCTCTGTGCCCTTAATCAGGGGATATTACCCGCCTTGACAGTTGAGGAAACTGAGGCAGAGACAAGTTAAGGGGCTTAACCAAAGTCGTGCACATTGAGGTTCTGACTACAACCCGCATGGACTCACTCGACCCAGACAGATCGGATTTGAACCCCAGGTCTGCACTAAGGAGCTGAGTGTCTCAGGCAGGTGCATTTGCCTCTCTGTGCTCCGTCTCTGCCCCGAGTGGCGGCGGTAGGATGAACACCTCTCCTGTACGAGGATCTATGAAGATCGAAAGCTAATGTGCGCAGGAAGCTCCGCCTGGGGTCGTGGGGGACGGTTGGTGCTGCCCTGTGTTCTCACTGCTGCTGGTGTTGGGACGTGCCTTTCCCCACATGGACGCCTCGCCCTACAGGGTGACCCTCCCCAACTCTCTCATTTCTGGCCCCTTCTCCACCCTGACCTTTACCCCCGTCGTGTGACAGTTGTCAGGCTTACTGGTCAGAGTATGGAAATAACTGGGTCATATTTACTGGGGGGTGTGTGTGAGTGTGTGTAAATATGTGTATGCGTGAGTGTGTGAGTGTGCGTATGAGTGTGTGTGTGAGAGTGTGTGTGAGAGTGTGTGGGGCCGGGGTGGGGGAGGGCACTGCATACAAAGGCAATGACCGTGCTCCCCACGCGGTCCCATCTGGAAACGTGATGCCAAGTTACGATCTGGTTCCGGTAGCAAAGGCACACGTCGTCGCTGGGCCAGCCTCGGGCCACATTCGGGCTCCCACGCGCACCCCAGTGCTCCCTTTCCGTGCCTCACTCACCCGCCATGCCGTTTCCCTTTCACTCTGGGAAGACAGCCCACCACCTCAGTGTGCCCAGGACAGGGGGGTCCCAGAAAGGGGGGCCTTTAGGTGCTAAAACCTGGCACAAGTCCTGGGCGAACCGGGACCAGCTGGCCACCCTACATTTCTCAGTGACAAGTGATATACTAAACTCCTTAAACTAATAATAACTAAACTCCTTAGACTAATAATAACAATGCCGGTCACACATGCAGCAAATGTGCTATTAAGGGACATCGGAAACATGCGAAAACCAGAAGAAAACAGGCCACCCCCCCCCCTTAATTCCACCAGCGAGGGACCACCTACCCCGCAGGCCCAGTAGGAGACACGCATGTGCACCCTTTCCACAGGCTGCACCATGGTGGCTCCTGCCAGCGCTGTGCCTGTGTCAGCACCATCACTGGGCTTTCGTGGCCTTTTGTTCTGTGTTCCGAGGGGGCGGGGGGGCTCTCTGGCAGGACACAGGGTGTCGATGCTGCGATGGGCCACGAGACTGATTTGATTCAGTTGTTCGTGTTCCCCAGAGTAAAGGCTGAGATGATGCCTGCTGTGCTTGCGCCCAGTCCCATCTGACTTCCCCGCTCTCCGGCCTGCTGCTCAGTGCTCTTGATTTAGAGTGTGCTGGGAGAGAAGCCTGGCAGGAGGGACCTGCCCTCCATCAGTGGCACAAGTTATCAAGAGAGACCTGGACAGCACAGGGCCGGTTCAGCTCCTCTCTGCACCCCCACAGAAGGCGGTGAGGGAGAATTGTAGCGGCTTTCCAGAGAGAGCCATGAAGAACTGACTGGGTCTCACCAGGTGGCGGGAATACCCTTTGGCAAATTCCTCGGGACACCAACCCTTGCAGCACCCCATGGAGATGTGAAAAAGAAGCAGATGAAAGAAGAGATGGGGAGCCCGAATCCAGGACACCTCGATTCTGGCTGAGGAGGAGAGAAGAGAGGAAATCATGGAGGAAGCTTGGCCTAGTGGAAGAATGACTTCTGGTAGCAAATGAAATAGACTTAGCAAGTTCTGGGAACAAATAATGAGAAAAGATAAACACCTAGAAATCTGGGTAAATGTTTGGAATTTCAAGGATAAGGAAGCACATGTACAAGCAAGGCAGGGAGCAAGGCAAGCTACGGGTTCAGACACTTGGTGTGAGCACAGCAGAGATGGGACGGGGCCCACCGTGATCACACCTAGCAACATGCACGGCCCCCAGCAGCTGCTCAGTAAATGTCTGCACATGCGTAACGTAAGCAGGTGGATGTCATAGTCTTATTGACTCCGGCCCGTGTCAATCTCACCTGCAGCATTCCAGCCACTATCACACCTCACTCGCTGGCTGGACCAGCGGGAGTATGACTACCCTTATTTTACAGTGGAGGAAACAGACCCAGCCAGGCGATGCATCACCCACATTTATGCATCCAGCAGCTGATGGGCGCAGATGGAATGAGAACCCATGAATCTCAACTGCCCGCCCCAGACTCGGGCGCTGAGCGCTCAGAGCAGCATAGACCCACTTTCATGCCTTCCTTCTCCCCCTTTAAGTGACTATGCCACAGGGGCCCAAGCAACCCCGATGCGACCCTCCAGGGGTCCCCGTGGTGACCCAGCCTGGAGGCTGACAGACACCCACAGGGCACACATATACATAAACCAGCCACGCGGACCCACAAAGAAATCCCATGTGCTGGCGTGGCCCTGGGCAGTGCAGTCCGGGCTCACGCAGACCCGTTCTCCTGGGTGCGCCTGGGATAATTTTTCACCCGGACTGTGATGTGAGGCACACAGGCATCTATAAAAAATCCCACAGAAATCCAGGCCTCCTGAAGGGTCAGTGGCGCCCTGTCTCTCTCTCCTTGTCTCCCAATCTTCCCTCCAGCCCCACTTACAAGGCCCTGCTGTCTGTTTTGCATTCTGGACAGGAAAATCTATTTTCTGATAATGGTCCTTAACTCCGGGAGTATTTTCCTCCTCACATGGTACGGCACTTTGCAGTCTGGATGATGTTCATTCTGAGATCTCCCTCGCCCTCTCTCCCCTTCCTCTTCTGTCACTATTCTCTCAACCACATTGGAACAAGAGAAGCTAAACCAGTGACCTACCCAAGAACTGGGGGGGAAAGAGGTGACGTTCTCCTTTTCACCAGCAGGGGGCGTGGGTATCTGTCTAGCTTTTGATAACTCCTGTTGCTCTCATCACAACCCACTTCTAAGACAAAAACATAGAAAATCCTTTGGGTGTCCTCTCCCCAGAGGAGTGGGTGGCAGAGTGAAGGGGGCTAGCAAGGAGATCATCCAGAATAGCACCCTTAGCATCACCGAGTTCCTCAAACACCCTCGGAGGACCTGCGGCCACCCTAGGAATCCTCGCCCTGCTGGTTACAGTGGGAGGTACCATAGGGCACGAGTGGGCACACAGGCCACTGTGTGGGCCGTTCTCCTTTCTATTCTGTGCTTTCTTTTTTTAAAAAAAATATTATTTATTTATTTGAGGAAGGGAGGGAGAGAGAGGGAGAGAGAAACATGGATGAGAGATAAGAAACACTGATCTGCTGCCCCTTGCACAGCCCCTACTGGGGATCGAGCCCATAACCCTGGCATGTGCTCTGACAGGGATTAAACAGACGACCTCTCGGTGCACAGTACGGGGCTGTTTTCTTCCTTGCTTTCCCCTTTCTCCTTGCCTTCTTGCTCTTACCTGCATACACCCCCTCTCCTTCACCCTGACCTTGAACAAGTATTCCCCTGGGCACTACTCAGAATCACAATGCCAATCGGGAACTCCTCAGGCTGTTACCCACCGCCTTCCCCGTGTGGTCCCCAGACGCCATGGAGATGACAAACAAGACTGAACAAGATCCTGTGCTGCAAGCTGAGGATGGCCACTCCCACGCCAGAGGAGCACGGAAGACCAGCAGCAAGGGGTGGGTTGCACAGGGTGAGCCTGGGAGAAGCCCAGCTCTTCAGGCCTCTGTGTGTCGGGACAATGGGCCGGGAAGCACATGGGAGAGTGCCCGGCTGGGACTTACAAACACCTGCTGGCAGCCAGGAGGCCCCCAGGGGCAGGCTGGGAGGCATTGGAGGTGGAGCCAGTGGCCACAAGTGGGACCCGCCCGCTGTGGCGCTGATTCCTCCTTGGAGCGTGAAGAACGGTAGAGCACCGCTGGGGCCGCGCTGGCCGCAGACAGGCCGCCTCTGGCTTCCCCACAAACAAAGGCAACCCCTTCCCAAGGCACGTCCTCTTGCCAAAGATAGCTGCTGCTCGGGCCCGCACTTATCTCGCCAAGCAGCTGACTCTATGAAAAGGAAAATGACAATGAACTTAATGTTCCCCTTTTCCTTTCATGTGGCTTGAAACATCCAATCAAAGATCTACCAAATCCCTCTTCGAGCCCATACAGGTTTCTGCTTTACGATAACCATGGACCTGGCACTGTGAGAGTGAGCCGACAGGGAACACAGTCTGGCCAAGCGAGGAAAAGGCGAAGCTGAGAAGAAGGGGAAGAGAGAAGTCTCAATGGAAGGCTGAGCTGCTGCGGAGGAAAGTTCAGCAATTTCCCCGATGAGATGAGAGAAGGCGTTGCATCTGTGCCTCTAGAGGAGATCACCACAGAGCGGGGCCTGTGAACCCGGAAGAGGCCACGCAAGCGAAAAACATGTTGCTGAATTGGAAATAAAACTGCAATAGAAGCGGTGAGGAGTCCATTGCCTATTATAGAGGATCAAACAGGAAATGTAAAGAGAAGCTTGAGAAAATCTTCCCTAATTCAGAAACAGGTAAATAAAAAAAGGAAAAATAACAGACATAGAGAAGAGACGCATGGCATCCATGACTATAGAAGGAGAGCGAGAGCATCAAGAAACAGCGAGGGAAATGCTGCTGGGCTAAGTGCTTCTCTCTGCCAATCAAACCCTTAGCATCTCCGGGGGAAGACGAGGAGACAAACACCCCGATATCTTGGTGCGATTTTTTAAAATTTCCATGATAAAGAGGCAATTCTACATGAAAAGCAGGGAAGAAAGATTAATACTCCAAAACCGCCCCAACAGCGTGTCTCAGGGGGTGAGTGGACCTATGGACCCGGAGGTCACGGTTCCATTCCCAGTCAGGGCACATGCCCGGGTTGTGGGCTCCATCCCTAGTGGTGGGGGGAGAAGGGGTCAAGGAGGCAGCTGATCGATGATACTCTCTCATCATTGATGTTTCCAACTCTCTCCCCTCCTCGCTCTGAAATCAACAAAAACATTAAAAACAAAACAAAAAACAATGGAGTAAACTACTAAGCGGAACTCAGTTTCCTGCTCAGAACATGGTCCCTTGTTTCCTACACATCGAGGGGCCTCCCACGAGCCCTGTGCCGTCGTGAGCAGCTCTCTGGAGGAGCTTGCTGTCTGCTGAAACTGCCATCCTCCCTGGCGCAGGTTCTTCCTCGTCCCGTGACGCACCCCAGGTTCTTCGAATTGCTCGTTACAAATCCCTCGTGTCTGACCTTTCGCGCTGCTGGGCAGCAGAGGGAATTGTGAGGAACACCGTTCTGAAAGGTGGAAACTCACTGTGGATTTCCTCTCGTGTTTCAGTTACCTCTGCCCTCCTGTTGCTGCTCGGTTTCATTTGCTCCCCAGCCAGGGACTCCATTAGAGAGCCGAGTGCTCCCCAGCTTAGTCCTGAGGCTGATTTCCACTCTCAGACCCCAGCTGTGTGGGGCCCTGCGGGCTGGGCCATTAGCCCGAGGAGGTCATCCTCACTGAGAAAGGGTTCCCCTACATGGGGACGCGCTCCCACCAGGGTACCTGGCAGCCTGCTTCCTGTGTCCCTGACCATGTTGAGTCTGCATTTAATTCAAGGCTCCCACTTCCCGGAGGAGCAAAGGCTCGCAGTGATGTGATTCTGGCCCATTTGACAAGTTTCGTTACAACCAGAGCATGTGCTATCACTGCAGGGAGAACAGAGGGTATAGAGGGCTTAGGCGGAGACGATCCATAGTTTCTCTTACTGGCAAAGGATTGAAAATGCTTCAACTTCAAGACAAAGACCAAGTTGTAACAAGATGGATTCTGACTGGCTATAGACAGGCAATAGACAAGACCGGCAATAGACAAGAACTATTTCTGTTTGATCCTGGACCTCCCCTGGACCGTGCTGGGCTCCAAAAGACTCAATGGCTGGATTAATGGGCGATGGTCAAGAACCAGCACCTCTGCGATCTAGACGCAGCCTCATCTGTCGCCGCTCACCCGTCACCCCGGGTACTCCAGCTGGACGACAGGCAGCGCCCCCGTACTCCCTGGTCTCTGCGCATGCTACTCCCTGCCCCAGCAGCCACCCCACCCCTACTCGCCGTTTGGCTAACGTCTCAGTGCGAGTGTTATTTCTTCTGGAAATCTTTATCCTCTGTTCCCCTGCGCACAAATGCACGCATGTACACACACACACACACACACACACACGTTACATGCCTTTGCTCTAGATGCCCGGAACGTTCTCCCCAGACTCCATCCAAGCACTCCTCAGCTTACATTGTCATTTGGGGCTCAGGTGCCTCCCCGCATAGAACGTGAGCTCTGTGTGGGGATGACACGTTCTCTCGTCCCTCCTATTAGTCCAGGCCCCAGGACAGGCCCTGACTCACAACAAGCGTTTATCAACAAAGGGTCCCCTTCTCAACCTATGGCCGCAGCATGTGGCTGGGGAGACAGAGCGCTTCCCTGGAGCACCCTGAGGACGAGCCGGGTACCCCCAGCATCAGCCAGGTGTGGATGTTGAGGGATCAGAGAAGATCCAGAAGCCCTCCCAATCCAGCTTAGAGGCCTGCCAGCCTGTCTGTCCCTGCTCTCTCCAAAGGCAGCGGGTCTCAGCCCCAGGGAGGCTCAGTTTAAACGCGTGTCAATCATGCTCTGGCCAATCCCGGATTAAAAGATCAAAGCTGACAAGCGCCTGTTGGAGGAGGGGGCCAGCCAGGACACACAAGGAAACATGTGGAGCAGAAAATGCACAAAGCGGGGGCTTGGGAAGAGCAGAGCTTCTGTGCAACCGATAAACGACACACGGCCCCCGGCTGAGGGGGTGGCAGGGCTGAAACCCAGCCCACATCCCCTCCACCAGCCTGTGTGCCCTGCTGGCAGGCTGCATCAGCCCGAATCCAACCACCCAGAGAGGGCACCTTCAGGAACTGCACAGGATGCACCAGGAGCCTGCAGCTGCTCTGAGCAAGGAGCGGCCAGCGCCAGGAAGAACGGGGCTGGAGGCTGCAGAGGCGGGCTCAGGCCCTCGTCAGCCCCACTGCGCTGGATGGCGACAGGCGGACCACCTCCTGCTCAGGGCTTCAGGTACCATACTGAGGCCCAGGTAGACCAGGCCCCGAAAGTACAGCCAGGGAGAGACAGAAAGATAGTCCCCTCGAAGTGCACACATCGATGGAGAAAAACAGACACTGAGCAAATAATCACATAAATACATCAAAACAACCGTGATAAGTAGGAGCAGAAAAGTCTTAGAGGCTGATGAAAGAGAATTATAGGGAGGGTTTCATCTGCAAGAAGAGAAGAAATTGTTAAGGAGGAAGCATAAGTAGGAATTAACTAGAATGTGTGTGTGTGTGGGGGGGTAAGATTTTTGGCTGGAAAACAGCATTTATCCATGCAACAAATATTTATCAAGACTATGTTGGGTCTAAAGCAATGAAGAAAGGGAAAGAAATCCAGAGTGGTAGGAGCAAAAAGATGAGAGGGCAAGTGGAATGAGTGCATGTGGAAGGTGGAGGCAGAGGCCAGGCCAGTTAGGACCTGGGGTGGCGAGATGAGGCTTCTGGGAAGAATGTAGAGATGCTGGGAGGTCTTACGCAGCGTAACACGACCTGACTTGCATGCTCCAGGGACCCAAGCCTGGTGCGCACCACACGTCCAGCGCCTGTGGGCTCAGCTGGGATGATACTCAGGGCTTCTCGAGCTCCGCTCCCCTAAAACACAAGTGGCCCTTGGCCATGGCACCCGAGACCTGGGACTCCTTCCTCTATCATGTGACTCTCTGTGGGGAGTTGCCCCAAGGCATCCAGTTGCTCTCCATTTTGTGATCCCAGGCTGCATCCTTGTTAACCAGAATGCTAATTCTGTCTAGGCCTTTGGGTTGTGGGGGAAGAGCACGCCTCATCAGGGGAGTCTGGCCCCCCTGCAGTGCCACAGAATGAGCCCTAGTTGATCAAAGCCAATCACAGAAAGTGACTTGCCTGGGTACAAGCATGTGATATCACTCTAGGAGCCCAGAGGGAAGGTTTTCTTCATTCTTATAACAGGACATGAGAGAGGATGGTGTGTCTCACTGTGTTTGCATGCAAAGGCTGGAGAGGCTGCAGCCATCTCGCAGTAGTGAGGGAAACAGCGCTACATCATGAGAATGGCAGAGGTCTGTGAAGTGGGAGAATACACTTTTATTACTATGTAAGCCACTTTTCATTGTGTTTTATTGGAACCTGCAGCTGAAAAGCACAGGTTTTCTGGGCCTCAGCGTGAGATGCACATAATAAAGCTTTGTACATTTCACAATCCCTCTGCCAACATTCCCAGCCTGTGGTGAGCAACTCAGTTCCCTGATTTCTGAAATCTGTGTCTAGTAAAGCTTCCCTCTTCCATGTCAAGTACACATTCGGCTAACGTTGCAGTCAGGGAGTTCTGCCTGGCATCCGGCTTAAGTTTTGCTGCTGCTTGAGGGACTGTCTCCCTGTGAAGGAAGTCCTGTGGGGATCGTCTCTTTGCCTCAAACAACCACCTAGAATCCTGGCCCATTGGGGTGATAACCTTGGTTGTACTTGACCCCTAGTGTCTAGATCAGTCCCCAGCAGAGAATGGGTCTTGTAAGGTTTTTGTTGTGTTTTTTTTTTTTGTTTTTTTTTAATGAGCAAATAAGCATGAAGTCATCAGGGGGTGGAGTGGAGGCTTCTTTATAAGAGAAAGAAAACCAGCCTGCTTCTCTTCTGATCCTGTCACACACACATTCCTTTCCTAACTTCAGTTCGGGCAGAGTCCCTGGTGGGTTAAGGCAAAAGCCTGAATTCTCAAGCCTGATGAGGGGGATTCTGGCACCACTGGCCACCTGGGGGGGGGGTGCACACTCTGCACCCCATGTCTCAGGTCCTCGGGAAGCTCTAGTCTGCCCAGGTCCCTGCCCGCAGAGGACACCCAAGGTGTTGGAGGAGTCCTCACCTCTGAGCCCG
This sequence comes from Murina feae, assembly GCA_004026665.1. Classification (NCBI taxonomy): domain Eukaryota; kingdom Metazoa; phylum Chordata; class Mammalia; order Chiroptera; family Vespertilionidae; genus Murina; species Murina feae. Next base: position 27,968 of record PVJC01002670.1, read on the forward strand.
CACTCTGATGAAAGCACACCTCTCCCCTCGCAGTGACTCAGCTGATCTCCCATGACTGTCATTCTGCCTCTCTTCCATCATTCTTCTATTTTCTGCCACTTGCCTACCGGTTCCATCTTCTCTAAGAAACTATGCACGCAGCGTAAGTTCATTTTCTTCCTTTTATAAGTAAACTTTTAAGTAAAACTTAACACACTTATAGAAGAGACTCTAAATCATCAAGGATTTTCCATCAATTAAAAACCACAATATTCCAGACATTCAGAACACCCTCACCTCCATCCCCAATCCCACTCACTTCCTGTCCCTCTCATCTCCCTTTCCTGACCTCTCTGACTTCCAGATGAGTTCTGCCTGTTTTTGTGCTGAATACAAATGGAATCACACAGGAGGTGCTCTTTTGTCCCTGGTTTCTTTGGTTCATTGGTTCAGCAGTAAGTGTTTAAGATCCATCACTCATTCCCATTGTACTGATGAGAACCACTCATAAGGGTGGTTCACTCGTTCCCATTGTACAGACGAGAAAACCAAGGCTGGGGCAGAGGAATCAGGAGCAAGGTCACCCTGAAAACCAAGGGAACTCATGGCTCCTCTTCACACCTTTATGCATCATTTTCCTGCTTCCAGAACAGCGCCCCCTGTGGGGGGCTTCAGGGCCTCCATGTCCTGTCCACCCGATAGGACCATTTTCTCTTTGGAAAAGACCAAAACAAAAAACGAAAGGAAAAATCCCTTCCTCACTCCTGGCTCCGCAATGAAATCCTCTTTATGTGCCCCGCTCTCCCCTTCCTGTGCACTCCATGCAAAGCCTTTCACCAACCCTGCTTGCAATTACCACCAAGAGGAATCGCATCTACTCTGGGTGGTTCATTTGTGCTTTCACACACGGCCTGTCTGCAACACCCGGACAATCCTTTTCAGGACAGCTCCCTCACCTCTTCAAGGCCCACAGCCAGGACTCACGCCCTCTCCACTCTTTCCTGATTCCTTTCCCGGCACTGTTGGAAATGATCATTCAGCCCAGACGGTACTGATAAGACCAACAGCTCTTCCCTGCCTGGGGCCACTGGGTTTAGCAACACTTCCCTGTGATGTCTTTACAAGGATTTAATTTAGATATTTAGACGACAGAGTTTTATCTGCCACACTGGTTGCTTTGCCTCAGAGGGGAATCAATTGGCTGTTTAATCAAGTGACAGGAGAGAGGGTCTGTGTACGCGGGGTGCAGGGGATAAAACAAGAGAGACTGAGAGACTCTCCCCTCGGGTAACCGACTCCCTGTGTGGCCTTGAGAATGTCACCTCCCCACCCTGAGGCTCAGCGTCCCATCACTGAAATACAAATGAAGGGTGTGCAGTGTGCACTAAATCAGAGAGGGTGACCTGGCGCGGCGTCCATGCCTGAAGTCCACCCAGGGAATGGGGTCCCCTTCCCTAACTCCAGGTGTCTGAGGTTAGGCAGCACCTCGGGTGCTGTCGTATGCGCGTGATGTGATTTTTCTGGGAAAAGTGTCCCGTCCCAAGAAGGATTAAAAACCATCTGTGTAAGAGGCCTCTCTGGCCCCTTGCTTGTCTGCATCCTATGAGTTTCTGGGTATTTCCTTTCTCCTTCCAATCCACCCCCCTCTGGTGCTGACCTACTCAATGACCACAGAGCCCTGCTCCTCAAATCTAAGAGCTGTGAAGGACGGGTCATAGTGGCATTTCTAGTGAAGCAGTGTGACCCCCCAGGCGTTGGAGACAGGACGTTCCTGGGTAGAGAAGGGAGCAGTGATGGCGTTGGGGTAAAAAAAATAAGAGTAAATGTTATTTGAGGAGGTAAGAGGGTGAAAGCCTGCTGCTAGGAGAGAAGGTGAGAAACTGCTGTAGTGTGGGGTTTGGGGCTGCCAGCAAAAAACTAACAAATAAAAAACAAAGCAGCTGAGGTGGGTGGGTGGGTGGCGGGAAAACGTTCGGGGAACTCGAATCCTGGGAAACTCCGGGGATTGCTTGAGTTCCTTCCGCTCAGCTGACTGGAGGAAAGGAGGCAGCAGGCTCGGGTTTGCAGGCAGCCCCCCTCCCTCCCCCCTCCCCCAAGCCCGTTGTTTCACCTCAGGGATGGCCAGCATGTCCTCCACGAGGGCTTGATTGTGCATGTCCCAGAAAGGATTTTGTGCTCAACATTTTTTTTAAGCCTCCAATAAATATTTATGGAGCTGGCCTCGGGAGCATTTAAATTAGGATTTGATTTATGGCAAATTGATTTGCACGTCACCTTTGCCAATCAGTTCCTCTCTTCAAGGGACGTAGAATTTGGGGCAGGAGACTAGCTCCTCAGTTGTGGGGAGCAGATGATGAGGAGCTGGGGTTGAATCAGGCAGTTCAAAGCAGGGGGTTCTGGGAGATCTCCCTGCGATAAACCCTTTCTACTTGTGCTCCATTGAGTAAGTATGGATTCTTGCAACCAAACCATCCTAAGGGGACGCACCAAGCCCAGCCACCACGGGGGTGAGTGACAGCAGGAAACATCCAGGGGGAAGCGAATCTGGGAGGAGCATGTTGTGTAAGGGGCCAGCAAGGAGACCCCTGGCTGGAGCAGCAGGAGCAGGGAGGGCAGGGAGCAGTGTGGGGGGGGGGGGGGAAGGGGTGAGGACGGGGGTGAGGACAGGGATAAGGATGGGGTATAGGAAGAGGCTGGGCCACTGCCTGGTGCTTGGGGCTTTACTGGTCCTGCAGCAGTGCAGGTTCTGAGCAGAGGAGCCAGCTGACCTGGTTTGATCCTCGATCCCTCTGGCGGCCCCATGCAGCACAGTGGAGGGGAGCGAGCGAGGCAAGCAGCAGTGAGACCAGGGAGACTGTCCTGTGAGTCCAGGGCAGAGGAGATGGCAGCTCTACGCAGTGCAGTGGGGATGCACAAGGATACACTCAGGCTGTGTCTGCAACGGAGAGATTTGCTGATGGATCGATTACATGTTGGGGAAGCAAAGACGGGTCCTGCAGCCCCAATATGATTCTACACATCTATCCACCTGCACTCGCATCCTGCACTCCCACACGCTGCGGCCCTCTCTCCCGCCCACACTGCGAGTCCAGCCTCGTTCCTTTTAACACTTCATTGCATCCCATATTTTGGATAGCGAACAGTTTATTACTCTTCCCCATTGCTGGGTACTTGGGTTGGTTTCTAATTTGCACATCAATGCTGCAATAAGCATTGATCCGATTGCTTATGTCTTCAAGAACTTTCTTGAGCAGAATCTGGGCACCCGTCTGGGGTCACTCCAGGCTAGAGAGGGTATAGTGGCAAGGTGGGAGGGTGCTCTCACACTAATGGGATGTAGGTTTTGCCCAAATACATTCCCAGGGGTTTAGTGCCCACAGACATGCTGGCCCCATGATAATCAGAGAATCGCCCTCCTTCCCCACCTTCTGGAAATGAACAGCCCAAGGGGCCCCGCCTCCTCACTTCCTGTGCGGTCCTCAGTGTAAAACCGCGGGGCTCCTGTAGGCCAGATGCTACCTTGTGTCTGGTCTTTAAATGCATGGAGTGGCATTTGGGGAACGGGACCAGGCTGCCAACTAGGCGTGGATCTGGGAGGTAGCTGGGTGCTCTTTGCAGATGGGTTTTCTTTCTTCTAAATACATGCCCTCGTTTGAACCCAGGTCCAGTGGGAGAGATTGGGGCCTCATACCTGTTCTGACTCAGCCTCCATCTGCTACTGTGAATCATGGTACAGAGACAACTGGGGAGGGAGCTAGAATTTAGCTTCACTTTCTGTCCCTTCTCCAAAAGCTACCAACAAATGTCCTCCCACCATCCCTCCGCCCCCGCCGCCCGACTCTAATCCTCATCAGAAACAAACAACAAAGAAGTTTAATAGGCAACACACACGACAGATAGAAGAGCAAGTTCCTTAGTAAGCAAAAAGCTCTCACAGATTGAAAAAGAAAAACAACAACAGCCAATGCCATTAAACGGATGGAGGACAAGAAGAGGGAAAGCAACCCAGAAAGATGCACAACGGCCAACAAACATGCAAAGACGTGCGCCCTCGCTCGTTAGTGAAGAAAGGGAAACGCAACGGGGTACACCGTGTTCTGACTCTCAGAATGAGATGGAGGAGCTTGATCACCCCTTCTTCTGTGAAGGTCGGGGAAAGAGACTCTCATACCCCTGGTGGAGGGGAGGGTGCAAACTCAGGGCGGGTAACTGGGCAACATCTTCTTCCAGGAGCTTCACAAATGCGGGCGGGGGGTGGGGGTGCAGAGCAGGCTTCAGGGTGAGCATGTGAAACACCGAGTCTCTTTACGGTATTATTAGTTATCGTGTTATTTTTCCATGCGAACAACTGTAAGCCTCCTTTTGGCCCATCGTATAGATATCTCCAAAGTGGGCAAAGATGTATGAAAATGCTCATGGTAGTATTGCTTGTTACAGCAAAAATTCTGAAAACAACCTGATTGTGAATCAATAGACAATGGTTAAGTAGGGGATGATGCAGCCGTCCAGAATACAATGCGGCCTCTGAAAAAAGAACAGGGCAGCTCTAAGTGCAGTGACATATTTACAACCCAAGGTACAACTTCAAGAAGAAAAGGCGGTTTCCCAGCATAATGTGTTGTGTTCTCGCGATGCACTTCTGGAAGAATGTACAAGAAAGCAGGTCTCCTCCATCAGCGACGAGCAGAGTTAAGATGCAGACACTTCCACTTGTGTGTCCTGCTGCAGTGCTTTTGATAAGCTATTAGCATGTGTTGCTTTTCTGATTAAAACTTGTTTAAAAATATGCAGCAGAAAGCAGGAAATGGGAACATCTGAGTCCTCAGCCCAGGTCGTGTTCTGTTTATGCTGTGTTACACTGGGTTGCATCCTCAACCTCTCTGGGCCTGACTTGCTCATCACAGAACTGGAGATGCCCTGGGTTTGTTGGTGGTGTTGTTACTGCTGGTCCTGATGCAGCTGGAGGGGCAAACTGGTCCAGACACATGAGCAGCTGGGCTGCTTGGCTCCAAAATGTGATTTGTTTGTAAGTCATGTGTAAACGTCGATCTCCTTGAGATCATGTCACTTAGTTCAAGACATAATAATGCTGCTTCTCCACCATGAAGGTGGGCTAGGGATGTTAGAGGGCGAACCAATTTTCACCTCGCAGTCTGTGAATTCCACCTGTAGCTCCTGGTGCTGGCAGTAAACACCACGTCCTGGGTTGATGAAGAAATTCCTGTTTTCTCTCCCATCTTCCCTAAATCTGAGGAGGTAATTGGGTCAGTCTCTGTCATAGGTGGGAGTAAATAGAGACGCGGTAAATGTCAACAGAGCAGGTCACTAAGCAGGGGAGGCTTCGGCAACAGAGACAAGAGAACTGGACTCGGAGGCACCTGGGTGAGAGGAAACTGCCAAATGCAATGGAGGAAGTCTGCAGGGTCTTTGCACAGAAATCACAGAGAACCACGGCTGTAACCCTGAGCAGTGATGGTGGTTGAAGGAAGAAGTTGGGGGAGTGAGCAGGACTGAGGTGGAAAGAAGCAGAGGGCTGCAGTGGCAGCAGCGCTCATCCTCGGGGAGTCCCCTGGGTGGGGGTGGGGGCAGACAGTCGAAAAACAGAATAAGAGAAAGTCATGTTCTCAATATTGTTACCATTTGTCCTTCATCTCCACAGTGGGGAGGGCCCGTGGCAGCAGGAAGAGGAGAAGTGGGAACGGCCCACAGCAAGCCTGGTCTCCGAGGATGCCGCCAAGTCAGGGCTGTCCTCCTGGGAGTGATGTCATGGGAACCCTGATTAGGAGACGCCGCACTGTTCCCAGCTCAGATGCCAGGTGATGCTGGAGAACTGGAGCTCCTGAGGGCGGACTGTTTGTGATGTATCCAGGTCCAACGCAAGTGGCCGTGGTGGGCGCATGGGGAGTGCATGCTGCACACACGAATGGCGCCCATTCCCTTCAGGGCAGACAGCTGGCCTTCCAGGGAAGAGAAAAAGAAAACTCCGCCCCTCTTCCCCATGCGAATACATCGGGGCATTGGCTAATGGACCATCTGCAAACACTGCCACCAGAAGCATCCTAGCCAGCACTTGCTGAGCAGGGAGCCATGTGAGGGCACGGCTGGAGCGCCCTGCTGCTTATGTAACCTGCATCTAACCTGGGGGGTGATGATCCCCAGATGAGGGGGGGCCAGGAGGGGAAGGGGCCAGCCCAAGAATGCCCTGGTGGGGTGGGATTTGGCCCAGATCCATCCATTTCACCAACTGCACCAAGATGCCCAAGCCTGACAAAGGGGCGCTATCTCCCCATTGCACAGACCAGACGAGGGAGACTGGAATCAGGTGCTGCTCCCACTGCAGCTCTGCCCGCCCTAGTCCCAGGGGAAGGCAGGACTTGCTACTTCTGAGCCCTCCACCTAATCTTTCTTTAAAATTAACATTTACCTACAAAACTCATTTAGGGGAAACTTGTAACTTACGAAAACATTCTTGTTAAATACCTAACCCCCAAGGGTACAGCTAAATACCCACCAGCCCCCAGCTCCCCTTCCTCAACAAGGACACTCTCACCCACAGTCTGTGCAGCTGCCACCTGCAGCCCACAGGCCGTCCCCCAGCGAAGCAAGCCCAGCTCTTTCTATGTGAAGAACACCCCCATGCCCCCCTTACTCCCTCAACCCCAACCACTTGTACGTAAAGAGTCCTAGTGCTTCCCCTGCTATACACCAGGTGCTGAGCTTGGAGCTGTTCTGATGCAGAGAAAAATATACTGCACTGGCAAACAGCCGGGAACGTGAGAGTACACAGTTATGGCTGTGACACACCACACGCTCAGGAACAAAGAATGAAAGGGGGAAAACTGTTCTGACCTGAGCGGAAGGGGAAGCATCTGAAAAAGTTGCCAGAAGAACTATGGCCAAGTCACAATTGTTTATATTATCTGCTTTCTTGGTCCCTGTCCGTACCTCCCCCACACCCCATCTGTCGCAGTATCAGGTATACAGCAGGCGCTAATAAATATTTGCTCTGTGTGTGAATGATCTTATCTGTTCAACCCCGTGAGGAGGCATTACTCTAGTCTACACAGGAGAACCTCCTGCACAGACAGGTGCAGCACTCAGCTCGAGGTCACACAGCCAGCAGGGGCAAGAGGCCACCTAAACCCAGTGGCACGGAGTCCTAAGTCCTTCCACACCTGATGGCTCAGAGAGGATGTCCTGCAGAGCAGGTGGATTCTGGGAGAAAAAAACTGTAACTTTTCCAAATCTTTCCTTCAACCCCTGGACTTGAGGTTGGGCTCTCAGAGGCTGGGAGTCCTGTGAGTCTCATCCCTTTCTTGCCCCATTCTCTTATTTAATTGTCCTTCCCTCCCAGCCTGCCCCCCTCCCCCCTTCCCCTTCGCATCCAGTCCCCAGGGCTGCCCAAGAGGCCATTGGTGGGATAATTAAAGTTCCCCTCTGTTAGCATCCCGCTCCCCAGCCCTCCCAGCAGCTGTTCCTCAGGAGCCTGCCCGAGGGCTGGCCACACAAAAGCTTCGCAAATAATTGTGTCTACAACCTGCGTGTGTGTGTGTGTGTGTGTGTGTGTATGTGTGTGTGTGTGTGGCCAGCCTGCTCCTAGCCTCACCCCCGCCCCCTTGGGCGGGGCATGGATTCATTACAGCTTTTTCTTGGTGGCGCTGGGAGGAGGGAGGGGAAGGGGACCAGATGGCAGACAGGCGGGTGGCGACAGGCCTGGCCTCCCCCTCCCTCACCAAGCAGATGCCCCAGGAACAAGGGCCCTGAGGCAGAGGCAGGATTAGAAGGGGAAACTCCGTATCAATTAGTGTCAAAGGCCCAGAGAGCTGATGGGGGAGGGACCCCCAGTTGGCTGCTGCTGGTTGGGGAGGGGAGAGAGCACTGATGGGGGAGGGAGGCCAAGGCCAGCGAGGTTAACATGAGGGAGGAAAGAAATCCCCTTATAAATCATCAAGGGCAGCACCCTGCTTTCCCATGGGTAAACTGAGGCCTGATGTTAGATGTTAGATAGCATTAGATAATGCTAATAGGTGTTATGTAATATTAATATTCTTATCAATAATAATGCCAACAATTCTAACTGCAATGGAACAGCACTGGCCTCATTGCTGAACACCGCATTAGGCAGACGATTTCTTGTTTAACTTAATCCCAATGGCCTGATAAGCTGGGTCCCAGAGCCTTGCTTTTACCGAAGCAGAGAGTGAGGGCGTGAGGCTGCCTACAGTCACAGCCGATAGACGCAGGGCTGGAGGCTAACCCAGAACTGAGCCAACCATCATCCACAGCGAGGCAAGGCGAGGCAAGGCGGTCTGGACTCCTCCTGGGGCTGCGGCAGGGTCTACATTGGTTTAGAGCAGCAGCATTTGTGACCCCTCACTTCTTTTACCCTAGAGAAGAGACCTGAACTTCAAGCCCAAGACCCAAATTCAAGTTCATGCTCTTAATGTACCAGCAGGTGACCCTGCGCAAGTCTCTGAGCCTCTCTGAATTCGTTACTCCTCTGTCTAGTGTGTCATCCAACACTGGACGGGGTGCAGTTCTTTTGATAAATGCCTGCAACAAGGTACCATGTAGGCATTAAAGATGATGAGGTGGACAGCTCTCTGCTGACATGGGAAGATACTCAGATCGTATTGTTAAATTAGGGGGGAAAGTCTGAAATTAAAAACATAAATGCCCAAAACACAGTGGGTGTCATCCGGGAGCAGTGACATTTTTTGTGCTGATATTTACAAAAGTCAGCATTAATACAAGTGACAAATATGCACAGGTACTCCGTCACCCATCTTGCTCAGTGCTCAGGATGATGAGGGTTCCAAGAGCCCAGCTCTGCCTTCTGCAAGTGCCCCCCACACGCAAGGGCTGTTCCACCTCTGGGGTGATGAGGGGAATGACACGATGTAAGCCAGGGTCTAGTCCACAGCTCAGTGAGAGACTCAGCACTCCTGTGGGTCAACGTCATAAGGAACCAGCCTCCGAGGTCTACCAGGGAGGGAAGGGTTAATGTGCAAATCCATAAAGCTGACCCTGGGGCAGCCATCTGCCAGCAGCAGGCAGGCAGCTGCCAATCCCAGGCAGACCCTGCTCCTCCCAGGTCCTCCCAGCCCACACCTCAGGGAGCAGCCCAGAGGCCTTGCTGGCTGGGTCCCCAGCAAGGGGATCTGGGCTGGCAGCATCATCACCTTGCCCACCGCACCACCCTCAGCAGCAGCACTGGCACCCACTAAGGCAACAAAGGTTTCCAACTTTCTCATTATGGTCTCATCTGACCAATGGATGAGGCAGTGTGCTTCCCACTGGAGGGCGGTGGGAGCAGAGGAGCCGGGAGACCAGGGCAAGGACACAGATTCTCCGTGGGAGCAGCCCAGGCTCCCGGGGAAGCAGCCGGCCGAATGCCCTGATATTCTCCCACAGGCACCAACTCTTCCAGAGAAGGTGAGGGCTGGGCGGGGCCCATATTCCCCAGCCCATCACCCAGAGCCAGGGCAGGGGGGTGGGGAGGGAGGTGAGGCAGGAGAGCGCTCAGTGGGGTCCAGGGAGCTGAAGCCTGTCTGGAGGATCACAGGGAGCTCCCACCCTTCCACTGCGGGAAACCCATGGTGAGGTGAGCATCTCTTTGGGACCCCCCTCCGCACACTCTGGGGTCCTGTACTGGTCCTGGTGGACCTCAAGACAGGAGAGGAAAGAGCGAACTGGAGGGGCAGATGGCGGAGGGACAGGACCCTCCCTGGAGCCTGCCCAAATATTACACTGAGCAGCTCAGGCCTGCAGCCAAAGGAGGCAGAGAGAGACCCAGCACTCCCAGAGCAGATGGGCCAGCCAGGGCACGAGGGGGATGAAATGGCCGTCATAATCATAACATCGCAAATTCCTCCGGTGCAGTCCCCGTTTCCCAAGCTCGTTCAAATCCATTATCTTACTGACGCTCACAACGCCTCTGGACACTGCAGGCCAGGGGCTGTGAGACCCATCTGGCAAGATGAGGCCCCTGAATTCAGAGAGGGTAAGAGGTTTGCCCAAGGTCACACAGCCCATCCTCTGTCAGAAGAGACGAAAAAAAAGAGAATCGGTCCATCAATGGACTTGCAATTCGATTCTCTGTCTCGCAACCTGGGGGGGGCTTGGGATGAGGACAGATATTAGTCATAAAATAGCAATATCAATAACAACACCAACACGTATTGGTCACTTATGACATGAGGGGCACTGCTTTAAGTGCTTAATGCATAGCATCTCATTTAATTCCCACTTTCAACCGACATGAGACAGGCTCACACGAATGAAGTCGCTTGCTCACGGGTTCAGATATAACACAGCGGAGCTAAGATTCAACAGACCCCTGTCCCTTCGCCACCACGCGAGTGGTTCCCAATCCCGGCTGCACTCTGCATCCCGAGGGAGGATGTTTGAAAAATCGTGATGCCCGCATATGGCCTTCTTTCAGCTAAATCAGAATGTCTGCACAGGGGGCCGGGCGTCGTCAGTATTGCTTAAAGCTCTGCAGATGACACCGCTATGCAGTGTCCTGGGAGCTATTGTGCTGCACTGTCCCCCGGGGCCCGTCCGATTATCATCTCAGAAGAGTTTCGTGAAGGAATGTGTCTCAGTTTCCCCATCGGTACAGTCGAGCCCCTGAGCAGTAACAGAGCGGATGAGTCCCCTGTAGCTCAGGACAAGAAAGCGCTGAGCAGGGAGTCCCAGAGGCAGTCCCACCTCCTCTCCCCCAGGTCAGCTAGGGTTTGGGGAGCCTGCACCAGGAGAGGCTGCTGTGACACTTTTAGTCCATTTCTCTCCAGCCAGGCTTTGTGCATCTGCAGACATGGACCCGTAGCCCCAGGGACTGTGATGCTGGCAGTATTTCTCCTCCTCTCTGGGTAAACCCATTGGTGGCCCCGAAATGCAGTGAAATCCTAGCGGAGGGGGAGTCTGGGCCATCACCAAGGGAACAAAGAACACAGATCCTGGAGGAGGCAGCTGTGGCTCGGTCGGAATGGGGACATGGGTGCTTTTTAGGCTCTGAGATGGGCTCCACTTGAGCCTTTGAGATCACCCCCACTTGCTCCTCAACAGGAAGCCAAGTGCCCTCCTGGGGGAGCAGCGCTGAGGAAAGGCGGTCTCTTCACTGGGCTGAGCCCTGGCTGAGGCGGGCCACTTGATCAGTGGGCCTGCACCAGCCGCGCCCCACTCTGACTGATCTCCTGGCCTGTTCCTAAGGAGGTTGGAGACCCTGCTGACCCTGACCTTCCTAGTTCTCTCATCAGACCTGTTAGCTGCAGGATGGAACACAGAGAAACCCCAGTGAACACAGAAGCCAAGCAAAAGTGGGCTTCTCCCGGGCTCCTGCCGCCTGCCGCCGGACCCTCGGAGCAGCTGCCACCAGAAAGGCAGGGCTTGGCCGAACCTCCTGGAAGTCACAATCCTGGTCTGCAGATGTTTTGGGCGCAAAGCAGGTGCTTTTAGAATTGTGAAGTCTAGGAACCAAACGTCCTAATGTCCCCTGGGAGGTGAGAGGGAGCCCAAAGGGCTCAGCTGATGACAAACCTTACTTCGTGGAGCATGAAAACATAGAATCTTATGATCTCAGAATCTTAGAGCAGGGCCATAACCAGCGTGGGGGCTGGAGCCTACTTACACTGCTGGGGGGGGGGGCTCTTTAAGAAACAATATATACAATTTCAGAAATGAAATTAGGTACCAAAGAGTGGGGCAAAAGTAGGTTTGATTAGCATTAAAAATAATAATTAATAAAAATAGTACAAAAATAAACTTGCACATACAATTGTAAACCTACTTTTGCTTGCCCAGTATTTATTTACAAAGAGAAGATAAACAACACAGGACCAAATTTTAAAAACTGGGAAAACCCACAAACATTCCAAATTAACAGACTAAAACACGGCTATCACACTTCATGCCCTAGTTTGTTTTTTTTTTGGCTGCATATTGTGACCGCTTCCTCGGATAACAGTTTTGTCACCTAGAGAGAGAAAAGAAACCATCAGGACTCTCTCTGTGATGGTTTGCTTGGGAGGACCTGGGACCACTTGACTGAGAAGTTCGAAGGTCCCACTGAGGTAGGAGGGGAGGGTGTCTGTGGGAAGTGGCTGAGGCCAGGCCATTACAGCAAGCGGGGGCTTGGGAGGACGGGTGCCCAGTGTCCCTCTCATCTGCCTTCTGCCCATCGCAGGGCTTCCTTCCAGGCTCTGCTGTCTCAGCCACAGGTAATATCCATGCAGAGAAGACAGCTCACTTTTCGTTGGTGTGAGCATAACTTCCACGAGCTTGCCTACTGCACAATCCCACACGCTGGAGCAAAGCCAGTAGGGGAAATAGGAACCGAAAAAGATATATAAAATTGCTCTCATTTTTGGTAGTGACTTATGCAATTGCTGACTTCAATCTTTTCAGCACGTCCCTGAGAGAACCAAGAATCAAGGATGTCCAGGCTGGGGCTCAGGGCAGGCGGGGGACCGAGAGGGCACAGAGCCATGCGGTGGAGGGCTTTGATTGGATGACACTGTCGTTGGGCGGGTTCAATACACTAACCCCTGGTCCTCGGCCACAGGCTGTGCCCCAGGCCTAACAGGCTTCCCCACATTCCCTTCCTCCCTGGGACCCAGATACAGAACCATGGAGAGAGACTGTGTAGCAGTGTTGTAGAGTGGTTAGAGGCCAGGGATCCAATGCCTGCTTCACTGTTCGCGAGCAGCATGACCCTGAACGAGTGCCGTCACCTTGCTGAGCACCAGGTGTCTCAACTGCAACATGAGGATGATGAACGTGGACCCACCTTTTGGGTGGTCGGGAGGATTAAGCAATATAATTCACACACAGTGCTCAGCGCAGTGCCTGGCATTGCATAAACACTCAGTAAATGCTGGTGTTACTGTTACTATTCCTACTCCCATCCAGCCTGGCCTTTCTCACCACAGAGCCCCATGAGAGACCCCTCCCTCACACCTGATACCAGAGAAGGGCCGAGATCGGCTCTCCGAGGACCATATGCCAGCCCTGCACCAATGAGCGTGTCTAGGGCATCTGAGGAATATAACTGTGTCTATGGTGGCCCTACTCATATGGAGGGAAGGCTCTGTCACTATAAGGGAGAGGAACAACTTTCCTGAAAGATTTAAATAAAAGTATTACAGTCCCTTCTACCTGCCTGCGTCTCAGTGTGCCCCATGAATGGGAAACGGAGCCTTCCCACCAATTGGTTCCTACTCAGACCTCACGTTGCTGACAACACTGGTGTCCTTTCTCAGAATCTCCAAGAATTTGGGAGGATGGATCCATCCCATACCCAGCTCTGCTCCGTGAGAGCAGACACCAGATCTCATTCATTGCATGTGCCAAGGGTCCAGCACCAGCTCCGGCACATAAAGTGCACTCAGTAAGCATGTTACTGAATGTACAAGTGACTACATGGGATGCCAATTTGCACAGGATCAAACAAAGAGAAACTCTGACAACTGAATTTTTCCTTGTTTCATGTTTGTGACCTATTTAATAAGTGTTAATGGTAGGCTAATCACTTTATCACCATGTTTAATCTTCCCAAGAACACTTTGAAAGTGGCACTTTGCCTAGGCAGTGTGGTCTAATGGTTAAGAGCACTGCCTTCAGAATTAGATACAGTCTCAAATTCTCTCTCTCTCTCTCTCTCTCTCTCTCTCTCTCTCTCTCTCTCTCTCTCTCTCTCCCCCTCCCTCCTTCCCTTTCTCTCTAAAATCTATTTTTTAAACAGAGAGAGCCAACAGAAGTATTTGCTCACTCCTAATAAAAGGCAGACCCCAAGGGATGTAGCTGGATGCTTCTTCAGAGAGGGAGAGAGATAGAAACATCAATGATGAGAGAGAATCATTGATTGGCTGCCTCCTGCACGCCACACATGGGATTAAGCCTGCAACCTGCGCATGTGCCCTGACTGGGAGTCGAACCCTGACCTCCTGGTTCCTAGGTCAAAGCTCAACCACCGAGCCACGCCGGCTGGGCTGGATACGTCTTTAATGTACCAGGTGTGTGAGGTTCTTTTCCAAATCATCATCTCTAACGCTCACAGTGACCCTGGGAGAGAGGCGTCTCCCCATTGCGGAGGTGATGACACCGAGGCTCGGGGAAGTGAAACTGCTGCGCAGGAGCTGCTTTGCGGCCCGTCCAAAGCATCGCACGTCACGCACACTGAGCAAAGTACCGGGCGGAGCAGCAAGCACCCTCCAGGCAGGCACCACATTTTACGTGTCAACAGATGTGAAGCAGAAAGAATGCTTGTTCCGCCGCCTTCGCAGCAGCTCGAAGGCACAATCCCCAGGGTGTTCCCAAAAAGTGTATACACGCTATCAATAAAAATGTATTTTAAAAAAAGTATACACACTTTCACAGCTGATGGCTCCATTTTGAAAACGCATTTTAAGAAACCCTGCCTTTATCATTATTCAAAGTATGTGTATACTTTTTTTGGGGTGTCCTACACATAAAGCATTTGGAAAGTGGAAAACACTATACTAATGCAACTTATTACTTAATAAATTAAATTGGCTGATTAACAAGGAGGCAGATAGCTTGGAGGTAAGCGCATAGGCTCTGGAATCAGATAGGACTGGACATGATGACGTTCTGACCTCTCCAAGCCTCGGTTTCCCCATCTGCAAAGTAGAGACGAGCATATTCCCTGTCTCACAGGGCACTGTGAGGCTTCAACGAGTTAACATATACAAAATGCTTAGTATAGCATCTAACTTATGTGGTCGCTATTGGTATCCTTGTCATTATTATTAGCCTTAGTTTTCTCATTTGTGAAATGAGAAAAAATAAGTCTACCCATCTCACATCATCTGAAATTCTTTAAAAATGCAATATGCCAATTCTGCAGACAAGAGGAACCCCCCTCACCCCTGAAAACTTAACAGAGGCTAGACACAGCTGGGGAAGGGGAGATAGAGGCTCCTTGAGGCCACCCCTCCTGGCTGGGCCCTTCCCCCCCCCCCCAGGTGGCCTTCAGGTGCTCCAGGCAAGGGGAAGCTGGCCCCTCCTGGCTCTGAGTTCCAGAGCCCCTGCAGCAGTCCCCTCCTGCGGCCTCTAGCATCCTGCTGGCAGAACACAGAGCCAAAAATAGCTCCCTCGGTGCAGGACACCCGCTTCCTCCTCCTCCCTTCCCGCTTCAGCTGCCTGACTTGCCTGAGGAGATCATCACATGTGTCCGCTGAGCATGGTGTCTGTGGCATTGGCAGCTAGCAGGCTGGTCCTCGAGCCCTGCCTGTACCAAGATGGTCTCTTTCTTGTCCTCTGAATCTCACCCAGCAGCCAAGTCCTCTAGCACTGGTCGACTCAGCAAATATGTATCATGTGCCTAGTTTGTGCCAAGCACCGCACCAGATTGCTTTCCTATTATACATGCA
Source organism: Murina feae (assembly GCA_004026665.1). Taxonomy (NCBI): domain Eukaryota; kingdom Metazoa; phylum Chordata; class Mammalia; order Chiroptera; family Vespertilionidae; genus Murina; species Murina feae. The sequence continues at coordinate 43,342 of PVJC01002670.1, forward strand.
GAGCCAACTCCCTTCACTCACTGTCCCCCACCCTCACCCCCATCCCGGAAGCTAGCACTGTGCCTGCTCACGGCGCTAAGGAAAAAAGCGTTGGGCATGGGTCGTGTCCTGGGTCCCCTGCTCGTTGCTAGATAAACAAGACCAAGCCCTTTGGCCAAATACATACATTCACATGCCAATTAAAAGGGTCCAGGATTGACATTTCTCTCCATCAACCTAATGCTTTCCATATTTAACAGTAGTTACCAGTGCTGATTAGCCACTAACTAGGTTCTTTTGCTTTGGGCAAGTGACTTGCCTTTCTGAGGTTCTGTTATTTACATCTGAAAAAAAATGCAGGGGTGTTTCATTAATTGAAACAATGAGTGTCAAGAGCCTGGCACCAACAGCATAGAAAGTGTTCAATGGTTGGTACTTGATCAAATCCTACCAAAAGTGGTAGCATTCCCGTCCTGGGGAAGATAAAGACGTTGCCCCGCTCCCGCCACTGCCCTTGCTGGCACCAGCGATGGGCATCACTAACTGATGAACGCGCTGCTTGTACTGATCTCAGAACAGCCTAGGAGCCATCTCCACACAGCGCTGCAGGCAAGAGCTACTAATAGAAGCTGCTGGCATGCAATGGGACTTTTTTTTTTTTTTTGCCTTCCTGCCCTTATCCATCAGTTGTCTAGTTCTGTAGTTTGGTGGACATTCTAAGGAATCTCTCTTTCTGCCGTGAGCTTCATTCCTGGGCGCTGAGTGTAACTTCCTTGGAGACTGAACTCCATGGGCACAGGCCCAGATGCATGCAGGTGGTATCCACTCAATGCAGGTCCTGACTGACATGCTCCTGAGCAGCAAGGCTGGCTCCCATTCTGCTGAACTGCTGAGCGATCCTGGGCAAGTCACATGTCCTTCCGGTCAGTTCTGAGCTTCCCCTCATGTGTGTTAGGAAGACGAGGGCTGAAATCCTGACAGCCGGAGCCTGACAAACCTGGGCTTACATCCTAGATCAGGTACCCACTGTGTTACCTCGGAGAAGCCACCTAACCTTCCTGAACCTCAGCTTCCTTGTCTGTTACCTGGAGACAGTAATAGTACCATCTCCAAAGCTGAGGGGATGAACGGAGACAGTGCGTGTGCCATGGATTATTATTTTGATATTTTTCATATGATGGTTTTCCTCCCTGTATTTCCTCTCTTCTTCTAACCATTTAGGCATATCCTGGGCTCCACCCTCATTGCCTTGGGGGAGGCCTGTGTCAGGACCGAAAATAGGAAGACTATGAGAGTGTTCCCATTTTGGAAAAGTTAAAGTTTTTAGGAGAAGGGGATTTATGGGTGACAGAGAGTCTTGGAGAAACACACAGGAAGAAAAATTCCTCTAGAGTAGAGAAAGATTGCCTCTGGACTGGGGGAGGAGAGGAAAAGGGAAGGAGGAGTGAGGAAGAGAGATTCCAAAAGACCAGAAAGGTGCCCTGTGGGCAGGAATAATGAGTGTCGCCATGATAACATGTATGAACCAATAACCAACAGCCAGAGCTATGTCATGCTTGGACAAGTAAAAGAACCTCTCTGGGCCTGTGTTATTCCTTACAATGTTCTTATTCACCCTACAAGTTAGTGCAAGGAAATGGGAAACACTGGTGCTTAACAGATATCGATCCTCCTAGCCCCTTCCTCAGCACCAACAATCCAGCTCCTGTCCTCTGCGTTGTCCTCTCTGAGTCCAGCTCTGGTCAAGAAAACACGTGATTAACTACCAGCATCTCTCCTCTCCTATGAAGGGTTATTCCTCTTCATAGGAGGCCTGATCATCTTCTTGCTAGAAGAGCACTTGTAGCGTGAAAGGCATTTCCTGCTGGCTGATTTGTCTTCTGAGGAACCATCAGTACCAGGACAAGCCCCAGCCAGCACCTGAGGGCAGCCTCACGGCCTGCAGGCCCTTCCCTGCTACCTGAGGGCAGCCCCACAGAAGTGATCCGGGAAACGTAAGCTTCTGCCAAGTGCTCATCTAAACACTCAAAGGCAGGAGGACAGTGCAGCCTCCCCTGCGCATGCTCCGTCTTGCCTCTGGGGAAGAAGGTGCCGGGTAGCAGAGAAGGCTATGGCAGCAAACACATCAGGGCTATAATTCTAACTCTGACCCTTACAAGGTGATAACCTTGGTCACGTTGCTTAAATCCTCTGAACCTCACTTCCACCATCTGCCAAATGGGGACAGTGGTACCTCCTGCCTAGGGTTGGGGGGAAGATACAATGAAGTAATATCTATCCACCGCCATGGAGCTTAGCTTATGAACAGGAGATGTCTAAAGTTGCAAGGCATTACCACTAACTTACATGACCTTGGGCAACTGACCTGTTCACAGTTTAATCCCCCCTCCCCTTTCTTTTTTCTGGAATAGCCCAGCCAAGACCTCAGAGCCAAATCCAAACGGCTGACAACAGTTCCAAATAGCAAGGCCTGGCCCCTGAGACCCCAGCCTAGTCCCGAAGAGCCAGAGCCAGTCTCCAAGGGAGGAGCCTCGCCCAGACCCAAACAGCTGCAGCCAGTCCCGGAGTCCAGAGCCTTTCTCCAAAGAGCCCAGCCTCGCCCTAAGCAACCCCCCGTCTCCCACGGGCCCCAGGGAGCCAGCCTCAGTGTGTCCCCTTGACTTCCACAGGCACCGCCCCTTGGAGAGTCAGCAGCCCTTTCAAGCTTGGGCTCCCAGGCCAGTGTGCTCACTTCAGGGTCCTTTCCTCCAAGGCAGCCGTTCTCAACCTGTGGGTTGAGACCCTTTGACGGGGTCACCTAAGACCATCCTGCATATCAGATATTTACATTACGATTCATAACAGTAGCAACATCACAGTTATGATGTAGCAACGAAAATAATTTTACGGTTGGGTCACAACATGAGGAACTGTTTTAAAGGGCCAGAAGGTTGAGAACCACTGCTCTAAGGCAGCCTTGTGGGGACCCGGGCTTCCCCATGACCAGGTCAGTTGGATTTTCACAGACTCAGCCCCGGATGGCCCAGCCAAGGCCTAAGAGCTGAGTCTAGGCCCAGAGGGCTGCCACTAGTTCTGAAGACCCAAGCTGGCCGCTAAGGAATTGTCTTTTTGACAATATTAACCCTGGCCTGCCTGCTAATTGCTACTTATTTATAGACACGTCTTCCCTACTCAAATGTGAGCAACTCGAGAGCAGAGGAAATTTCACTCACCACGACGCTTCGTGTTTGGTAGAAGCGGTGCTGAAGGGAGGTATGAACAAATGAAGGGAGATGCGATCCCTCTGCACAGTTTAAAAATAAAGGATCGCGGTGACTGGGGTTCCTTCCTGTGCGGGAGATCGCAGGGCAGGTGTCCCACCCAGCACAGGGCTCAGGTACCCTCTGGCATTACTCAGCTGCGCGAGTTTAGGCAGGTTACCTATCTCTGATCCTTAATTTTCTTGTCCTCAAGCTGGAAGCTGTCATAGTATCTAACTACCTCACAGGACAAGTGAGTGGATCAGGGGTGTGTTGCAGAGAAAGCACTCAGTGATGGGCATGCAGTCAGCCCTTAGAAACTATGGTTAGTAGCCATTAGGAGGACGCTGACATAAAACTGGCACTTTCTGTTGTGGGGATCAAAGGGGATCGATAGTAACTGTTTAACTACAACGGCAGCAGCAGTAACGATATATGGTTAATTCAATGATGTGACTTCAGGCAAGTCATTCTGCGTATGTGAGCCTCAGCGGTGCTGTTTGTAAAATGGGGAAAATTAATTTCTCTGCCTTCTTCCCCGAGGAACTCTGAGCAGTGTAGGTAGGGTGTTAGGGCTGGTGTCAAGGGTCCATGTTCCAGCTCCACTCTGATCTCACACTGGTGGACATAGGACCCCCTGTGCCCCCTCTGTCCTCCGTCTGCTCGTCTGCAACATGAAAAAACCATGTTTGAGCTCCTCAAAGGTCCCCTCTGTGAGGTGATGCCAGTTTGTAAGAACCTGACCATTGGAAGGCGCCTTTATGAGTGTGGTTTCCTTCTGGAAACAAACATCCCATGGTAAACAGTGGCCCTGAGCCCATCCTGCACCACTGCCCAGACACCTCCCCCTATGACTGTGGGCTGGGCCCAGAGTACCTGCCACCTGGCCGTGGAAGCCAGGGTGGCCAAACAAAAGCCTCTTATCAGCTGGAAGCTCTGAAATAGGATCTGAGAAGCAGCCAGAGCTGCTCACCTGCTCTGCTGAGCACAGGCTGGGCACAGATGGACAGCTCCTCAGGATCCCAGACCAGGCTCCGGGCAGCACCTGCCCAGAGGTCTCGATGGGGCAGGTGCCATATCTCACAGTGGGGGCGGGAAGCAAGAGAGAGTGATGTCTGGTCACAGTGGAGAAGTTCAAATATGAACCTTGACGGTGGGCAAACACCACCTCCCTGAACACAGAGCTCACCCAAGCTGACTCGGGATATGGACCTTGGGCAAGCCCCTCCCCCTTTATGGGTCTCAGTTTCCCCACCCACAAAATGAGGAGCTGACTTAGACTAGTGGGTCCTGAAGATCTTTTCATCTCCCATCTCTCAGTGAGAGGTTTTGAGAATAAAACCCCCACATATAGGGTGTCCCCAAAAAATGTATACACGCATTTCAAATACTTCTAAAGGCGGTGTTTACTGAGATACATTTCATTTTCAAAACTGAGCTATCAGCTGTTAGTGTGTGTATACGTTTTTTGAGACATCCTGTATATGTATTTACTTATAAATTATATATACACACACATATTGTGCCAAAACGTTATGCATATTATAAAACATATCCCTCACCCACCACTTGTAAACTGAGAAGACTGGGTCATCTCTGAACCCTTTAGCTCTAAGATTCTGATGCTACCTGATGCTGTGCCTAAGTCCGGCTCCGAGTTTCCTCGTCAGTAACGTGTGCTTCCATACCTGCGTGCCTTCATTAAGTATTCATTCTGCTAATATTCAAAGACCCCCAACCATGGGTCACTGTCCTCGGTGCTGAGATAGAGCAAGAAATGAGATAGATATGGTCTCTACCTCAGTAGTTCCAACCGTTCTCAAGGGAAATGGCATCGCTGTTTTCAAATATTGGCAATTTGGTATGAAAGTGATTTGATGAAGGGAGAGTGTTAAAATTCATACATCCCACCGTTTGTTTGGTCCTCTGCTATGTATCAGGTAAGAGAGATACACCAATGCACACACAGTCCCTTCCTCATGAAGCTTATGGTCTACTGGGAGAAGTACACTAGAGTCAACGATCCCACAATCAATACAAAATTACAAACATGTCCAAAACCAAGAGGGGTAATATAGCGCTAAGAAAGGCTTCAATGTGGGGTGTGTCCAGCCTGGGAAGGACTCCCTCAGAAAACAGCACTTGAGCTGAAATCTTAAAGTGGAGTAGGTGCAGATTAGGCCCGGGGGAGAGGGAAACTTTCCTGGCAGCTTGTGCAAAGGCCCTGAGGCAGGAAGGTCATGGAAGGTTTGTGTAACTAAAAGGAGTAGGGAGTGAGGGGCAGTATTTTAGGAATGATCTTGGGGGTGGGCAGGAACTGGATCCTAAAGAAACTTAAGGCCTTGGCAGGGAGTTGGGATAGTGATGGAGGTCTGTAGCTGGGCAGAGTATGTGTATCTGACTCACTCTGAATTATCCTGGCTCAGTGTGGAGCAGGGGCAAGGAGGTGAGGGCAGTGTGTTATGAGATGGGATTATAACGATGGCGATTGCCTAGATTGGACTAAAACAAGACGAGCAACATGAAGCAAAACCACCCACAATCTTCAAAGCCAAACCACAGTGCCAGAGAGAGAAGAACATGGCCAGTTGCAGTCGGCCAGACCCAAGTTCAGAGCTCTCTTTCATCACTTCCAAACTGTAACCTTGGACCAGCCACAGGCCCCTCCCTGGTCTCAGTGTTTCCTTCTCTGCAAAGTGTGCTAATCCACAAACATATCCATGAAGTGCTCTGGGCTCCTCTCCCAATTCCAAATCCTACCAGCCGTGTGCCCTTGAGCAGGTCCCTTCCACCCTCTAGGCCTCAGTTTCTCCATCTGTAAAACACGTTCTTAGAAATGCCTGTCCCTAGAGTCATGGTGAGGATGGCATTAGACAACAGGTGAAACGCGCTTAGCACAGGGCTGGGCACATGGCAGCGTGAGGAGCTCAGCACACAGGTTCCCACTGTGAGTGCATGCGCACACGCACCATGAAGTCACACACTCCAGGCCCAGATGGCACCTCTCCTCCCACAGGACGTGACTGTCTTGTGAAATCCCAGCTCACTTGCATAAGCGTAACTTTTAATGAAGCCACAGAACAGTGATGGGGGTTTCTGCTCAGCGAAGCTGTCAGCATGATGTAAGCCCTGGGAATCCGGCAACTAGGGAATCTCCTGATGAGAAATATTTGCATCCACAGGATCTTTATATTTGTTTTGAACAGACACATGTAGACGTGAATTACTTAATGACTATTTTAGGGTTCGACACTGTTCCTGTATTTGGTTTGGCTTTGTCTCTATGACATCTTAATTCGGTGTTTTATTTCACAGAGGTCCGCACACAGGCTGTGGCATATGGGAGCTCCCTCAGCAAAATCTTAAATGGAGGTGGGGGAGGAGGAGAGAAGAGGGAGAGAGATAAGGGGGGTGGTTAGAAGAGGGAGAGGGAAAGGGAGAGGAAGAGGGAGAGGGAGAGGGAGAAGAAGGAAGGGAGAGTGGGAGGGAGGGGAGAGAGAGGGAGAGGAGATGGTAGCTTTGACGGTGTTGCAGGTGTGCAGTGAAGGGGGCTGCTGGGTGAGAGGGAGAGTCTAGATTTGCATGCACGAATATGAGAGATACATCAAACCCTCACCGTCATGGGAACAAGATTTGCCACTGCTATTTGGAAGTCTAAACAGTGTCTTTTTCAATTTCCTAATCTGATTGATCACAATCAGAGAGATTGTAAATTTCATGCTTGTCCATAACACATGGAGGGCCCAGCTAAGCGTCTGACACTGCTATTCAGAGTCACCGCTGGCTGCATAGAGTCGGGAGAGAGGAGCCAAGAGAAGCAGAGCAGACCCTGGACCCTGACTGAGAGGGCAGGAGCCCCAAGGGACCCCCTGCCTGGACAGGGAAGTCCGCAGATGGCTCACCAGGCACTGCCTCATCTGTTTGCTGCCTGCATCTATGGAGTCCTCTCCAGTCTTCCTCTCGCTCTGCTCCAGCTACACTGACTTTCTTGCTGTTCCTCAAATACACCCAGCATGCTTCTACCCCCGGGCCTTTGCACTTGCTGTACTCTCGGTCTCAGACACTTTCCCCCAGTTATCCTCCCAGCTTGCTCCCTCCCTTCATCCAGGAAGCAGCACCTCCCTTTCCAACAGCAGCACCTGCCCTTCCTCCATCCCTTTCTCCCAATTTCATCCTTCTCTAGAGTCGGCGTTATCGCATGACCTTGTACTACGTGTTTGTTTCTTCACTTAATGTCTTTCTCCCTGGGCAAGAGCAGGTACTTCAAGTTGTCTGCTGCTGCACGGAGTGGGAGCTCAGTAACACTGGTGAGTGAATGAAGGCACAGCTTTATTTCTAGCCATAGGCAGCTTCCTCCAGGTGTGCATTCACTTCCCCGTGGCTTGTCTGCACCGTGTGTGGGCTCACTCTGAGCCCCCTCATGCAGACAGAATCTCGGAATCTCACTTTAGCCAGAGCTAAACAGGGAAGGACAAGAAACCCAATGGCCCACACTAGACCCTGCATCCTGGAACCAGTGCCGGGGAAGCTGGAAGCTTTGTAATCCATGGGCAGTTCCCTTCCATGGCCTCCTTCATCAGCATTGACTGTGCTCCCCACCTCCGCCTCCCCCCCCCCCCCCCCCCCCCCCCCCCCCCCCCCCCCCCCCCCCCGGAGAGTTTAACACACTGCTCTTCTGGGAGAAGGTCTTTCTTGAGATTCTACTGGGGATAAAGGCCTTATTCCTTCTGACCGCCCCTTGCATTTGTAGGTAAAATTGATGAAATAAATGAATCATTGCCACTTCACAGATCAGATCGCTAAGGGTTAACTGTGTGACTATAAGCAAGGGACCCCAGCCTCACAGAGGGCTTCTCCTCTGGCTTTCCACACCCCCTTTCTTTACTCCCACCTGCCTTCTACAGTACTTCAGACCGCCTGCCTCGTGTCAGATATACACGTGTTTGTGCGTAACTTTCCAAGGGCCGTAAAGGGAGACACTGCATTTCATTCATCCTTTCCTCCCTGATGGGCCTGGCATGTAGGACTAACAAGAACTATGATTGATTATTAATAGCAAGAGCTAACATGGATGGAGGCCTTATTGTGGCCAAGCAGCACCTTCCAGGACCAGTTCATCCAGTCCTGACGACTCCTCTTGCAGGTGGCTGCTATTGTCAGCCCCATTTTGTGGATGGAGAAGGTCAACATGCTTGCCAAAGTCACCCAGCCAGTAAGCATTCACAAACAGTGAATGGAAACATTCTTTGATTAGTTGGCCACCAGGGCCTGTCAGGTTCTTTTCAACAGCTCTGCACATCTCCAGGGACTCTTCGGGGAGTGCCAACATCATATTCTCAAATAAATCCCAAGCGGTGGGGGGGACAGGTGGCAAGGCCAAGGGACCCGGGTGGTGAGGGGCGAGGCATTCTCCCTGCATCTCAGTGGGTGGCTCGTGTCACAGTGAGGAGACTGCCATTTATGGGGTCTTGGTTTGTGCCAGGCACTGGGCCATGTTCTCAATAAGAGTATCTCATTCACACCTCACTAAAACCCCATCCGCTGAGCATTGCACAGGTGGGGAAACTGAGGCATGGGGCAGTGATTCCAAAAAAAGATTCCAAAGCCAGGAAAAAGCAAAGCGGCATTTCCATCTGGGTGGCTCTGACTTCAGAGCTTAAGCCTTTAACCATTTTTCCTTCTTTACCTCAGAGACATTCCCTCACACTTCATTGCAAGCCTTCCTAGCAGCAATTAAAGAAGTCCGGTTCTGTGAGGCCCCTGCAAGTCCTCCCACCTCCTGGGAAAGTGACATCTGGAAGAAAGAATATCTGTAGGATGACTGTGCCCCTGCAGCCTGCCTGGATGCTTGTGGAGCAGGAGGCACGTGACTCAGGCTTCTTTCCTCATGAAGGGGGTTGGGCTGCTAGGGATGGCCCTCCTGGTGGCTTGGAGTGGGGGTGGAGTTCATGGAGCCTCACACAGGCCCAGAAAACACTTCCAGGCAGCATCAGTCCAACCCCCTGCCCCCTACCAGTCGCCATGTCTAACCTCCCAGCAGCCAGGCGGCTATGTCTGGTGGTAGGACTGGGAGTGGCGCTGGGGCAGAGCAAATCTGCTGCTGGATTGGGAACGCATGTACTCACTCCATTAACGCATCCAACTGTCACCAACATATACCGCAGCCCAGGTCTCTCCAATAGCACCCCACCAATGAACACAGGCAGACGTGATCCCCTGCCGACCCCTGGACACCCCTCAGCGCATTTCACCTTCAGAAGATGAGAGTTGGACCGAAACGATAACACACCGTTGCCAGAGAAAGGCTTTTGTTCAGCACCCGGACCCTCAGTGCCTGGCTCCTAACCAAGGCTGTCAGGCCCCCTCCCACAGCCCCTCACTGGGCTCCCTAGGGCAGGATCAATACAAACGTGCTAACTGATCTCTTGGCACAAAGGGGAGTCTTGAATTAAATGGTTCAAATGCTTTTTTCCTGACTTACAATTTGGCCATCTTTTCCTTTATGCAGAAAAATCTTCAATAATTTGGAACTTATGACCCTTTGGACAGGGACTGGGCTGAAGTCTGCTTTTGGACTATTCTGACTAGAAAGGCTTTTTGAAGAAAATTAATAGTTTGCCAAAAGAACTGTAAAGGGAATGCTTATTCTATTATAAGGGGGAGCCCCCTTTTAGCCTTTTATTAGCTCACATGTATCCACAAACAATTGATATACTAATTACAAATGAGTTTTACATGTTCATTAAGTTCTCAACTACTATTGGTCCACTTGATTATTACAGTTTGAGCTGGCCTCAAACACTAGGCTTTCCACTTTGAGCCTAAACTTCTTGGGTACAAACTTCTCCGGACTAAGTGACTAACAAAGATAATTCATGAACGCTAGGGAAGATAGCTACACCTCTCCAGTGCGGGCCGAATTCATGGGTCCTATTGATGCATGCTGCTCTCTCCCAGCTGGCATGGCTGAGGTCTGACTGTGGTGACCCTGCATCCTGGTTTGCCTGGGACAGTTCCCGTTAGATCTCTCATCCGGAGAGAACTACTCACAGCAACCCCTTCCTTTCAATATTGGTAGAAATCATAGACTATGTAGTCGCTCTAGATTCGATGGAATTAGGGATTAAAATTGTGATTTTTCAAGGAGATTGAGACTTCTCTAGACTGGCAGCACCTGGTCATCTCTATGCAAACCCGAAGAACACTCCATAAACATGCTGTCCCAGTCCTTGCTGAATCCAGAGCATTCTTCAACCGAGTAAGACCAGAAAGCAGCTCACCTTCCCCTAAAGGAGGAGAATTGTGGACTGCTCCCAGGTGGTGTGTTAATTCCATCTCCATGTGGTTGCCTGTCAGGAGTTGAAGTCCCACCACTGTCACTGTCAGCACTGATGGAGTGGGGAGGGAATGGGTGGGCACAGTCCCGGGAGGAATGGCTGCTTTCCTTGGGCCTTCGCAGCTCGGACCGTGCTAGAGGAGATGCCTATTAAACGGCCGACCTGCCTGCACACTGTGGGGAGTGCTTTGCCTTCTCCATCCTCAGACCTCCCTGCCTGAGGTGCTACTGGTATTATTTCATTTCCCAGCTGACAAAACGGCTCTACAAGGTAGGGCCACTGGTCCAGGACACTCAGCTGCGTGGCAGAATCGAATAGAAATCCAGGTTTGTCTGAAGCCCAGGTCTGAACTGATAACCACTGTGATGTACTGCCACCCACTCCATTGCACTGTTCTGACATTTGAGTCAGACATCTGCTTGCAATTTGATACATTATAAAGCCATTGCCTCATCAAGTATGCCTCACAGAGGGGAGCAAGCGGGAAGGGGGAGTAAGTATGCCTCACAGAGGGGGAGGGGGGAGAAGGAGCAGGGGATGCTTCGCTCCCAGTGCCTGTATGATGTATGCACATTGCCATGGAATCAGCAAATTGAATGTAAGTGTCTATCCTGGTACTCAATTATCTTCAGAGATAGACTTAAAATATCCCAGGGAAGCTCATTCAGGGGGTAGCCCTCATCTATAAACAAACAAGTGTGAAACCCACAGAACTGGCTGGTGGCGCCCTCACCTCCTCCCCATCTCCCCACAGACAGTGACAGGAGCAGATCTGCTGACTGCGAACTGAGCTTGACTCATGGAACTAAACATTTCTGATGAGACCGAGTCCCCAGGCTGCCTCTGGAGGAAGCCGCTGGGGCCCAGCCCATGCTATGCCTGTGCCTCTGTCCCTTCCCTTCCTAAGACCTCTCTGCTTCACCCTAAAGTAAGCACAGAACATTAAAATGGGGGTGGACTTTGACCATCACGGGGTGTGGCTGGCTGGGGTGAGAATGGGGGTGACCCAGGTTTCAGGTTTTACAGACAGTCTTGCTAAAAGACTACTCAAACTCAGCCTTTCCTGAAAACTGACTACAAATGCCCCCTGTTCACTCTCCTCACCCCCCTCCCCACCCTCTAAGCAGGAGTCACGGGCAGTACATCACAGTGGTTACGAGTTCAGACCTGAGCTTCAGATAAACCTGGCTTTCTATTTGGTTCTGCCACACAGCTGAGTGTCCTGGACAAGCGGCTCTACCTTGCTGAGCTGTTTTGTCAGCTTGGAAATAGAAATAATAACAGTCGTGTCTCAGCAGGGGAGGCATGGGGACTGAGGCTAGTACAGCGCCCCCCACAGTGTGGAGTCTGTTCTAAGGGAAGCCACGCCTATTACAAGAGGATCCATCCAGCAAGACATGAGTGAGGGGCTTGTGGCTGAGACCTTCATCTCAGGGGTGGAGACCAGAACGTTGAAAGACACCAGAGTTAAAATGCCCATGTAGGGAGGGTTGGCTACTGTGAGAGTCTCAGAGGGTTGAGACTGGGATTTACACAAAGATACAACAAGCATTAGAGTTGGAAGACCTCTCGGGCAATTTTTATGATTGAGAAGGTGACCCAGAAAAGATCACGCCAGTAACTGACAGGCACCGGGTGAGGGTGCCAAAGCAGTAGGGCATTGGGCAAGCTTTGCAGAATAAAAATACCACCAGGAATCTGCTCGCCTTTCCCCGGACCCCTGAAATCTACAGATGACCCTAGACCAAGTGCCACACTGCTAGTTTCCAGTGGAATTCCCTCTGGTCCCCTGGACAAGGGCATTATTTTTTGGCCAACATAGCACCTGATTTGCCAATAGTAGGTGCACTAACTCCAAAGGTGGAAAGAATGGCAGAAACCCAAGAAGATAAAACCGCTGACGTCAAAACTCTCTACAAAGAACCTCCTTCCCAGCAGAGAAACATCGGCTTTTGATGGCATTGGTGTCATTGTTCCCCTTCCCCAGCCTGTGTCAGAGGGTGCCCCTCCCTCCCATCCACAGACACTGGCTGCTGCTGCTTGCAGTCCCTACACCCTGCTGGCCCCTCACCACATAAACCCTTTCCCATTTTTCTAAAGACAGAGAGGAGCCAGGCCCCTTCCAGACCTTGAAAAGTTCTCCAGGCTGAGTTTGATTTTAGGTACGATTCCCTGCCAGTCCTCCAGTCCTCAGCCACTGGAAAGTTCAGATTCGTTTGTACCAGGACGGGCATTCTGTCTGAAGCACTTCTCCAGACGTATTTTCAATCTCCTCCCTTAATGTAGCCTGCCAGGATTAATAATCCTCCAAGTAGTCTCCCCTGGTCCAATTCTTTCTTTATCTCCCAGCAAACCACTCATCCAACACCAGCGAATGATGAGTTTTCATACTGCCTTGGTTTTCCCTGGCAGAGGGCACAGCCTCTTTCCTTTCATTCTCAAACTCCTCTAGATTGAGCGATTCATGAAAAGAATGGGCTTTTCTCTGCCCTGGAACGTTTCCGTGTTGCTCAGCCTTCTCTCCATTCACCCCACACCTTCTTCTCCCTCCTTCTGCATCCCTTTCACTTCTCCCTTATCTTCCCCTCATCACACTGTGTCCACCACCACCTAAGGATCCCTTCTCACGCCTGCATGCAAAGCACTCGGGTCCTTTTTGAAAGACCAGATAAAACTCTTCCAAGACCATCCCTGTGATCTTGGGAGGCTCCTCCCTGACTCTTGAGCTCCGTTCCTGGTGACGACCGAATTCAGCAGTAACAGCAGCCAGAAAGGCAAGGAGCAGGGTGCTGTTTGGGGTGTATTGGAGGGACCAGCATATGGACTTGTGTCAAAACCTTCAGAGCTCGCTAGTTTTGGAGCTGAGTATAGAAGTGTGCCACTATCGCTGAGCACTCTTCAGCTGGTTCAGCCCTCATCTCCTTTTGTACAAACCTCCAGCCACCTCAAACCCACCGTTCCTCCCCACCCCTGCTCTGAGGTCTGGGACGCCAAGAAAAGTTTTCCAGTCAAGTCGTATCCCACCGACACCACCCACCCTAAGCAAGCAAAACCTCTTGACCAGAAGCTGCCAGGTCAGCAGGCAGTTGGTTGCTCCTTGCTAAAGACTCCCTGTCCCTTCTCGCCAGCTCCCACCTCACGCAAGCAATTAGTTCCCATGTTCCAGCGGGAGAGAGCGAGTGGTGATGGAGAGACAGGCACACTGGCCCAGCCGTCTGCATCCACCCTTCAGGGCACAGGCCAGAAAGGGGGCACATCGGGGTATCCCCTTGAGAAGGAGGTCATTACCTTGGCGGAGGCTTGCGGGCTGTAATGCTGGCGACGATGATGCTCTCAGGACGCGGGGTGGCCACGGCTTTAAAGGTTCCTCGCCAGAACTTCTCAAAAAGCTGCTTCTCGCCTTGCTGAACGCTCGCCATCCCCAACCCAAGGGCCACTCCCGAAGGGGCGCTGTCCGAAGTGCTGAAACGATGATTCCGACCCGGGGCGCACCCGGCTCTGGGCTCTGTCCACGCGGAACCTAAAGGGATCCGGTGGGAAAGATCGGGGTTCAGGGCGGGGTTGGGGCGCCTCAGCGGGGCAGGCGGGGAGAAAGAAGGCTTGTCCCCGCTTCTCGGGCTTCTGGGTCGGCTGGGGCTGCGCGCCCCTCAGGAAGGGAAGGCTGGTGTTCAGAGGCGCCAGGACAGGAGGCGACGGGTGTGCGCGCGTGCAAGCTCAGGCGCCGGGTTTTGTCTCTCTCACAATGTGACGTTGGAAGAGGAGGCTGGTCGCGCAAGCTGCACTTTCCTCCCTCCTCTCGTCTCCTCCTCCCCCAGCTCCCGCCTCCTCCGGCTCAGCCCTCCGCCGCCATCTGCATAACAAAAGCCCGCAGGTCCTAGGAGGAGAAAGGGCGGGGCGTGCGCCTGTCACCAGGGCCCGGGTGGCAGACCTGCGGAGCTGACCCCGGGAAAAGCCATCAGCACCGAACAGAACCAGGCAGCAGGTCCTGCCTCCCGCCCCTCTCTCCTCCCCCACTATCGCAGGCCTTCCTCCGTCCTTTCTTGGGTGCGATCCAGGCGGCCACCTCCCTTCCCAGCCCCTGGGCAAGTCTCAAAGCGGATCTCCTATGGAAGGGCGAGTAAAAACTTAATCTCTCTGCTCCAGCCGGTCTCTCCCCACCCACCCACTCTGGGAGGAACTGCCTAGGCCAGAGATGGGGAAGGGGGTGTCCCTGTGGGAGGGGTGTCCCTATAGGGGGGTGTCCCTGTGTTCCTCTTTGTGCCTGAGGGCCTCGAGACCCCCACCACCCAGAAAGTGCCATTGGATGGACAAATCCATCACCAACACGGCTTCTCGCCATCTGCCAAGCCACCTCCCCCCCCCCCATCCCCGCAGCATCACATCTGTGCATGTGGCGCTTTTGTGCCTCGCAGCCAGCCAGCCCACCGACCCGCTGCCTAGCGGTCCACAGGAAAGAGCACCCACCCCACCCCACCCCACCACATCCCACCCACTCGGGAATTCGGCTACAGCCACTGTTCTTAACTCAGCTTGTCTCGGGAGAGGAGTCTGTTTTGGAGAAGAAAGCTTTCGAGGGAGGGATCTGAGGAGGAGCTCTGAGGATTGGGGGAGGAGATAGGGGGATACTTTTTCAGCTCTTTCTCCATCTTCTACCCCTTCCCATTCAATGCTAGTCCTTGAAAGTGGAAGCTCAGAACCACAAATAACCCTAGCCACAGAGGGTGTTGGCAGAAGAATTTCTCTACTTTCACCCTTAGGGTTTTCATTAAGAAAAAGAGGTAACTGTAGAACCCTTAGCTCATCTCTCCCTTGGAGCCCTTTA
The DNA here is from genome assembly GCA_004026665.1 of Murina feae. NCBI lineage: Eukaryota > Metazoa > Chordata > Mammalia > Chiroptera > Vespertilionidae > Murina > Murina feae. Next base: position 58,719 of record PVJC01002670.1, read on the forward strand.
ATCTCAGCAGAGTTGCTATTCCCACTCCCCAGGCTGCAGACTCCTGGAAGGGAAACTCACCAATTCTTAAAGGCCTCTGTGTGCCTAGCACCAGGTCTCCCCCACAGCTCTAACCCCCCTCGCCCCCTTGCTGATAGCTATGGGGACCCAGGGACTCCAAAAGCAATGTGAACTTCAGGAATTCTTTAAAAGGGAACAGGAGGGAAGTGGGGCAGGAAGGCGAGGAGGAACGCAGAGAGAACAAGATGGGTGAGGAGAAGGAAAAAGAACCCTGAGGTAATCAGGTTCTAGTCCAGAAGTGCATATACTTTGGATATATGTATGTGTATTGGCTATTTGAATCAGTTTATGTGAGTGCCTGGGAGCGCTGCTCGCTCTGCAGTGACCCCTTCTGGTTGATAACTAGAGATGTGTTTGCTAGCTTAGAGTGGGTTGCTGCTGCCTGGAGGTGGGAAGGTTCCTTAGGGCTAGGGAGCTTGGAGATAAAGGAAACTAGAAACTCCACCTCTCCCATGCCCTCCAGCCTCTCAAAAATCCCCACTGCCCTTGGCTCTCAGGCCCTATTTCCTGACGTTTTCATTTTAAAGCCTTTGAGAGCTGGCTCTGTAGCAGCCTGAAATATCTAAACTCAGCCTTAGTGACATTTGGAGTGGAAACTGAGTCACCTGCGTGAAAAAGGTAGCTGGGTTCCTACCTCCACAAGATCAATTAACATTTCCCAGCCAGTTCCCCAGCGAAGTTCCTGCAATGTTGATAAAGTCTCTGTTTACATAACATTGTCCCCTTTGATACCTAAACAGTACAATATGGCTAATCATTGTGCATCAGCATTAAGGGACATCAGGATATTGACAGTCTGGACCCATTTCTAAAAGTCCAGTGAACAATAAATGATGCAAATAATTACCAGAATAATACAAAATATGATAATGAGACCAATTCATCTCTCTTTGTGTCTTTAAAAAAGATCAGACTAATTATTCAAACTACAGAATTCTGTATTTTTTCTTATAGACATTTGGGGGAGGGGGGAATGATTTCATTACTCAAGGTTTACCAATCCTCACTTCTTGAAATCTGTACCTTGTGTCTAATCTGAATCCCACCTCTGCTGTTTATTATCCATTCCTCTCCTAGACTATAGGTAGACACGGGTTCAAATGCCCCTGGATTAACATAGATAAACCAGGAATTCTCCTTCCCTAGTTGCATAATTTCCAAGATTCTACAAGACAAATACATTCATTGCTATCTCAGATAAAAATAGCTTCACTTATCAAGTGTATGTTACCATGTTCTAATCACCACTTGTGTACTATATGTGTGTAACATGTATAGCACAAAGTAAAGAGACTAGTATAATGACCCCCTATGTACTCATTTCCAATTTCAACCATTACAATATGTAGTTGATCTTTTAAAAAATCCTCACCTGAGGACATGCTTAGAGAGAGGAAGGAAGAGAGAGAGAGAGAGAGAAACATTGATTGGTTGCCTTCCATATGCCCCTACTGAGGACCCAACCCACAACCCAGTTATGTGCCCCCAAGTAGGAATCAAACTGGCAACCTTTTGGTGCACAGGATGATATTAAACTGAGTCACCATGGCTGCGCTACAGTTGATTTTTTATCTCACTTTGACCCACTTTCCACATTCCCAAATTATTTCAAAGCAAATCCAAACATTGCATTAGTCCAGTTGTAAATACCGCAGGATTATCTCTGAAAGATAAAAACTATTTTTTTTAAAAAAGTTTAGGGTCATTGTCATTATGATGCTAGATAAAATTAACAATAATTCCTTAATATCACCAAATAGCCAATGTTTGCTCTCTTAAGTTTTTTTTTCAAGATTTTTTATTCCTATTCAGAGAGGGAGAGAGATGGAGAGAAACATCAATGTGAGAGTGAAACATCAATTAGCTGCCTCCTGCATGCCCCCTACTGGGGATCGAGCCAGCAAGCCAGGCACGTGCCCTAACCCAGGAATTGAACCGGCAATGTTTCAGGGCACAGGCAATGCCCAACCAACACTGACCAGGGCTCGTTCTTCTTTATTTTTTATTAGAACCTTGGTTGTCGAGTAGTTTCCATAACCCGTGTTTTCCTGATTGCAAACCTGTGGCATCAACAACACATTTCTCTAAGCCCCTGATTTCCTGTTAAATGATGGTAAGATATAGAAAGTTTAATCAGATTTAAGTTCAAAAGAAATTTCACCAGGAGGTTAATAATGCATGACTTTTCCTTTTCTTATGATACTAGCTGACACTGAGGATCTCTGCCTAATTTATGAATTTATTAGAGATCGCAAAGTGGTGGTGGGCTCCAATCTGTCATTCATTTTTCATGGATTAGCTGGAACACTTCCACAGAGAAATACCCGCTCATCAACTATTCGTATTTGGGTAACTCAGGGTCCCAATAGGACAGAAAAAGCGGAACAGAAACATGACCCTATCTCTTTATTTACTGGTTTAAAAAGTATAGAGATGGTGTGCTAACATCCTCACAAGGTAAAACTGAGTATGTTTTTTCATCCTGCTGATAAACACAGATTTAAATATATCTGACACGCTGCAGTTCATTGCTATTAGTATTCTCATCAATGCTGAAACTGTCTTCGTGAAGCCCGGACAGCCCATTCAGTTGATTCCCGAGCCCTCTGGCACAGGAAGCCTTTGACGACATTCTCTTTTTCTGATATGTCAAGATGTTCCAAGCTCAACTTACGAATTTCCTGCCCAGACCTGGAATCGGCCATTCCTCCAAACAGCACTGGTTCCCTTCAGTGGGCTGCCAGGGTTGCTCACCTCTCTTGGGTTAGTTACTGTTTCTAGGACTTTTTAGAGTAGAGATCTAGGAAATTTCATTTGAGGACAAAAGATATATACTATGACTTTCTACTGATAATTTCCTCTCAAATAAGGGCTGCAGGTTTGCCCCATTAATCATAAGTCTTATATTTCTATCTCCTTTATGCCATGCCAAAAATCCAAGTTTAGTGACACCAACATAATTGCCCATTTCCTCAACCCTATGATACATACACATCCCTTTCAGAATGACCATGCTTAGGCTATTACCTATTGTGTGATTGCTAAAGCCAGTTTAAGATTTTTTTTTAACCACTCACTTGGGTGTATATTCAAATTAATGTGTTTTAAAATCAACTGGGATAAAATCACACTGAGGTTTATTTACTTACTTTGCCTTTTGATTTTTAGAGATTGCTTTTAAATATAACTTTCCCTTTTAATTACGTAAAATATTGACATGGCTCTAAACTCAAAAGTTTCAAAAAGGTATATTCAGACAAATCTAAACACCTTGTCCCATCTACCTTCTTTCCCTCTCCTCCCCCTTTCCTTCTTATGGTTTATCCTTCCATTTAAAAATATACTTCTCATTCAAAATTATTCCATTAAAATAAAATAAAAAAGTAAGAGCACAGGTGAGATAAAGATGCTACAAAGATTCTCAAATAGTAGTCAAACCACTAGTGTGCAGGACACACTGTGTTATCTGCCTCTGGGAATAGCCAGCCTGCCTTTTCCAGCTTTGCCAGTATTGGGCCAGAGAGAGGGGAAAGGAGGAAGGAAGGGAGAGAGAGAGACACATCAATTGGTTGCCTCCCACATGTGCCCCGACTGTCCTGGGTGTGCAATTGAACCTGCAACCCGGGTACCTGCCTTTGACCGGGAATCAAACCTGTGACCCTTTGGTCTGAGGCAGATGCTTTAACCATTAAGCCACATTGGTCAAGAGACTTTTTATGCAGAGGTGTGTAGCATAGCTTCCTTGCTTACAAGCAACACACATTAATACATGCTAAGTCATCTGCTGACTAAGCTCTTGTAGTATTTAAATGTGGATGCACAACAGGAAGGGGGAAAGGGGACTTGCCTAAGAGAATCCAGTTTTGCACCCCAAAGCATCCGTGTGTGTGTGTGTGTGTGTGTGTGTGTGTGTGTGTCCCCGCTAGTGTCTTCTGCTTTTAAAGATAGGCTGCAACTTCTGAATGTGGCTACTTTGTCTTGCCTGTTACTTCTTTTCTACTGAAAGGAATACTGAATTCTCTCCTGGAATGCTTTGAAGCACAGACAGAGGCAACTGACCTTTGGCTGGGACCAAAACAGAGGCCAGCCACAAAAGGAGAAAAGTAGGGCCCTGCAGAGGCCTGTGGTCCCTGCAGGGCTGGAGGCAGAACTGAAGCTGGGCGTGTCTGCAGCAGGGGCTTTGGGGACAGCTCCCTGCAGCAGCAACTTCCCTCATTCCTCGCTCCTGGATTGGATGTTGCCCAAATACCGATCGAATCGATAGTGTTGCGATGTGACCATGTAGTTAAAGCATTATTTTCCTCCTGGAAACTGGGTTGCCTGGCAGGCAAGTCCGATTCCACACAGGCCCCTGACAGCCCCAAGGCGCAGAATGACCTCATCTTCCCACTGGCTCCCGGGAAAGTGAAGGGACTTGTCTGCGATGACTCAGGCAGAACAGTCGTGGGTCCATGGTGCCTTTCCCCGTTACTTTTCCTTGAGAGTAAAATAAATGTCATAGAATTTTGTCTTTAGAAAAGTGATACATGCTATTATTTTAAATGTGAAAAATACAACTAGGCCTCATGGAGAATTCCCGAGGTCTATTAGTCAGGACTCTGAGCAACAAGCTTCTGACTCCCAGCCCGATCTCCTTCAGGGGCTCTGTAGATGCGCCTGGGCAATGCACAGAGAGTGTGAAGGGACAGCATTCCTTGTCCTCGCTGAACTCTGGCAACTCTCCTTCCTGACTCAGGCCTCAGTTTCCCATGTGAAAGAAAGGGACTGGCCTGTCAGAGGGCTTCCACTGGCAGCCCACAGGAAGAATCTGGCCTACAGATGTGTTCTTTTCATGCCCCAAAGTCTTTAAAACTAGAGAAGCGGGGATGACTACAGTCAAAAGTCAATGCTCTCCTTTGTGCCACAGACACCACCACTCCTAACTGCCTCTCATCCCGCCTTCCTTGTGCATGTGCATGTCCGCCTTATCTCTATGTCGATTCTTGGGATTGAGCATCTCTAAGGATCTTCCCAGGAGTGACACTCCCTCTGCAGCTTTTCTTTGCTTATAATATTCAAAACAGTAATTTTAATAATAGCAGAAACTAGCATGTATTGAGCTCTTCCTATCAGCAAGGGATTAAGCACTTCACATGCATGGTATTCCCTCCTCATAGTCCAAGGAGGAAGCTGTTATTATGACACGCCCCCCTTCTGCATAAGAAAACTGGGGCTCAAAAGAGAGAAAGAGCCTCACCTGAGATCACACAGGTGCTAGTAAGTGGAAGAAGAGCTGGGATTTAGATCTAGGTCTTTCTGAGCCCAGAAGTGATATTCAAAACACTTAGCAATGCCCTAACCGGTTTGGCTCAGTGGATAGAGCATCGGCCTGAGGACTGAAGGGTACCAGGTTCAATTCCGGTCAAGGGCATGTACCTTGGTTGCAGGCACATCCCCAGTGGGAGGTGTGCAGGAGGCAGCTGATGAATGTTTCTCTCTCATCAATGTTTCTAACTCTCTATCTCTCTCCCTTCCTCTCTGTAAGGAATCAGTAAAATATATTAAAAACAAACAAACAAAAAACCCCACAAAATACTTAGCAACTAGTAGGGCATGGAGCTGACTCGGCAGATGGGCACTGGACACAGGGCAGCCTGGGCTCCAGGGGAAGGATGAAGTGGCCAGGACGGTGCTGACAATGGGCTCTGGCGGGGGTGGGGGGGCGCCAGAGGAGCAGTTCTTCACCACGGTGAGTGGAAATACTCACGATTAAACAGTGTGGCTCTCGCGTAGTGACCTGCCTCTCGCGTAGTGACCTTACTGCTCTTACCCACCCCACGGGATCCAGGTCATGCTGAACCAGAGGCACCTGCAGTATCTTGAGAGCCTGTGTTCGACCAGCGGGCACCCCTGCCAGTGGTTCAGGGGGCAGGCAGGGTCTCCTGAGAGTTGAAGAGCTGGGAGAACTCAGCAACAGAGCCAGCCTCCCTGCTTTCAGAAACTTAGGAGGAAGGAAGTTGGAGTGGACCTGGAAAAACAATTCTGTGGGTTTCAACACGATCTGAACGAGGCCAGAGGTATTACTCAATGGATCACTTAACGTGGCCCCCAAGTCACGGAGAGCGTGGCTGAGTCTCGGAAAAGTAATTTAAGTCACATGCCCTCTCTCATTATTAAATCAAATTACAAAACACATCGGGCACAGACTTGCGTGCAAGAGGTTGTACCAAATACTGAGGTTTCAGTGAGGAGATGATATCTATATCTTTGAGAGGCTCACAGTGGGGGGGGGGCGTCAGGTGAGGAATAGACAGGTAAACAGGCAGTGACTGTGCTGTTACCTGTGATATTATGGGCTATACCAGCGATTCCCAATGTGGGGTTCATGCCCACACAGGAGGGCAATTTGATTTTTAAAGGGAGCAATTTGAGAATGAGTCATTAACTGAATTTTTTGCATTCCTTATGGTTCTGAGGACTTCATATACAGTATATAAATATATATTGTGACATATTTATGCATTTCAGCTCTCTGTTATGTTTTGAAACTTTATTTGCTATTTTTTTCATATCACTTCATATTGTTTTTAACAATGTCTTAGCGATTTCTTCCTCGGTACTCCAACTGTCCTTTTGTTCTTTTATTTTTCTCTTTCATGGATGCCATGCTCTTTGGAAGCTTGTTTAGACCAAGTTAATGGCTTTTTAGGCATCCTCCATGTGAATAGGAGTTCGCTTTTTGAATAGTAAGGATTATATGTCATGGGGTGGGGGGGGGGCATCAGGATTTTAAAGATACTTAGGTGGAGCGTGGCCAAAAAAAGGTGGGGAACCCCTGGCTACACTCAGAGGGCTGGGGTGCACACAGAAGGAACACTCGTCCCTGTCTGTGGAATCAGAGAGAACGGAGACTTGAAGTATGAGCTATGGAGGCAGGGATGGGGGGGACACTCCAGGAAGCGAGCTCTGGAGGACAAAGATGCAGATGTGAGATGGAACTTGAGCACAGCGCACATCAGCAGCGGCACCTCCCGGGAAGCTGGGAGGAATGCAGGTTCTTAGGCCCCACTCCAGCCGTTTGACCCCTTCTAAGTTAGAAATGAGCATCCCTAGATGTCAGGTTTCTGCAAACAAGTATAACTTTAAAAATATAAATAAGTGAAATAAATAGAGGCAGTGAGATTTCTCTTTGTCAAGTATAGACAGTTCTTGAAATATTAATAATCAATTACCATAAATTATCATGATCATTGCAAAAAAGAAGAAAATAAATACATTTTATACCCAAAATGTAGGAGAGAGAAAGACATGATCTCAGAATAAAGAATTATGCTCCTAAATGGACTAAATCTAACTTGCCTAAATCTAACATTTTTCATACTGTTTCCTTTTTCTCATGTTGACACAGAAGACCCGCAGCAGACCGGCCACAGACCGGCCACAGACCGGCCGAGCACTCTGGAGCACTGACTGGGACATGATGCCGACAGCCCCGGAGCCTCTGGGCATTCCACGAGAGGACATTTAAAATAAGCAGCCACGTCAGTGGCTTCTTACCCAGCCTGGAGAGTCAAAGTTAAGTTCACAGACTCACTAACCTTACAGATCCATCTGCCCAATCCCCCTCTATTTCTTGTCTCTTTTGCATTTTTTATTGTGGTAAAATATACACAACCTAAAATTTAGCATTTTACCATTTTTAAGTCTACAACTCAGTGGTATTAAGTGCAACCACAGTGTTATACAACCTTCACAACTTGACTCCTCCCCCTGGGGTGCAGCCCCTGACTTCCCGATGAGGGCCGCTCCCTCCCCTTGCACACACCCACAGCTCCTTGGAAACCATCCCCATGCACGGTAATCACATAAGGCATAGTGTGTCTGCACCCTCCCATCTACTAGAGTGAACACTCTTGGTTAGAAAATACCGTCTGGCACATTCACAGATGCAATATCAACACGCTGAACAGGTCCTGGCACACGATAAGCATAACTGCTTGATTGGCTGAATCCTTTCCCTTATCATCCTTAACCTGAACCCCCATCGAACCCCCATCCAAGTCCTCATTTTGTATTTTAAGTGCTGACCCCTGCAGAGCACAGCGCAGTGGAAAAGAACCACAGGAAATCGAGCAGGTTGCCGTAGCCTGCCTCCATGGCTTCCTGTCGATGTTTGTAATCGCTTAGTGAGCAGATGCCGCCTATACCCGAGAAGCCAGAGACCTTTCCAAAGTGGTCAGCACGTCCATCACCAACCAGCCCGACATGTCACGCACACTCCATGTTGAAAATCCTAGTCTCTGTTTTCTAACGAGCCAGTTGCCTCATTTGGCTTCTTCCTTCTGAGCTGTAAGGAAGGTGGGAAGACTTTTACTTGCTCTACAGCAGTGGTTCTCAACCTGTGGGTCGCGACCCCTTTGGCGGTTGAACGACCCTTTCACAGGGGTCACCTAAGACCATCCTGCATATCAGATATTTACATTATGATTCATAACAGTAGCAACATTACAGTGATGAAGTAGCAACGAAAATAATTTTATGGTTGGGGGTCACAACATGAGGAACTGTATTTAAAGGGCCAGAAGGTTGAGAACCACCGCTCTACAGGAACCACTGCTCTCTAAGGAGAGGAGGGGAGGGAAGGAGAGGAGAGGGGAGGGGAGGGAGAGGAGGGGAGAGGAGGGGAGGGGAGGAGAGAAATATCCACATTTACAATCATTGCTCTGGGTTTGTCATTAGATTGTGGGTGAGTCATTCTGAAGGCAAAGAATGCAACTAAGGGGTGTAACAAAGTCTTTCTGTGGCTGTCAATTTAGCAGCATCTGCCTCCCTGCCCCAACTCCCACCCAATGGCCAGAACTCCATAAAGCACACATCTTACCTCATCTAGCCAGAACCTCTATAAGCCTCAGTTTCTTCATCTGTAAAGTGGGGAGAGTGGTACTTATTGGAGAGGACTGTTGGAGGGATTACATGAGATAATGTATCCAAAGTACCTGTATCCATTTTCCTTTCTCCCCATGCCAACACTTCCAAGCAATCTTAAGGTTAACAGAATGAGCAGACCCCAAATTCTAGGCAGTTCCAACAGTACAAAGGGCAAAAAGTGTGTAGTTCTGGGTCACAGGGTTGGCAGAAAAATGGCAGAACAAAAGCAGAAAGAAACTATGTAGAACAGCATGAGGTTTAATTTGATGATGCATCTTTAACCAACAAGGAAGTTTCTATGTCTTTTCCACATGGGGAGGATTTTCCCTTCGAACAGTCTTTTGTTTTTTTTAAAGCTGACAGACAGGAAAGATGAAGGAAGGGAAGCCACTCTTTTTCACTTCTTCAAAGGCAACCTAAACGCGATCCCTTTGGTGAATGGCTCTAGATAAAAACTCCACTCCAGTCTGCTTTCTGTGATTAAAAGCCCTCTTGTTTGTGGAATCACAGGGAGAAGAAAAGAAAGGGAAGCTCCTGCCGCTGTTAAGTGCTTGGAGAGTGGGCTCCCTCCCAGTTCCCTCTGGTGGGGGCCCCCAATCCCTACGAAGGAATTCTCAGGAGAGGAGGCCAAGCAGAGGCTGAGCTGCTTAGAGTAGGAGAGAAAACGGGGATGAGGCAGGAAGCCGCAGAAGTCCCCACAGGACTGTGGGATCCTCAAGAGAGTAAGAAGGCCCAGGGCTCCTGTGCCCTGCCCCTGTCTCTTTAGGGACATTGCCACGGTGGGACCCAGTCTGTTCCATGGCATTCTCCACATAAGAAACCAGAGAGACTGCTCTCTCTCTCTCTTTCTTTCTCGGGACGGGTGGGTGGAGGGGGCTGACCTAAAGCCATCCTGCCTCACTGGGAACCCAACTGCAGTTTGACCGTAATGAGAACTTGAGTTTTCCCGGGAAGCAAGAACTTTTTGCAGAAATCGCTCTTGGGTTCTGAAGGTTCCGGCTGGAATGTTAGTGTGTTGGTCTGTTGGCATCTTGCATTTTAGTTGGCAACCCTACCTACTGACCATCTTAACCTCAGCCTTCATTTCCTGCCTCCTTTCCCCACAAGCAGCATCCGGAGTGTGGATAAGAGAGGAGAGCCCTTGAGGCTTCCTGAGGGTGCCAGTGAGGTAGTTAAATCCACAGGTTTTAGGTCAGGCAGGGCCAGATTCAAACCTCATGCTTGCCTCTCGCTCTTTGATCTCCAGCAAGTGGTGTTCCCTATGAGCCTCCTTTCCGTATGATGGAAATGAAAATGGTAACATCCACCTGATGGAGTTGTGGTTGGGATCACAATGAGCTGACGTGAGAGTCCCTAGCACACCGCAGGTTCAAGATAAATGGCAATGCTTACTCTCACATCTCTCTCCCTTTCAGCAGACAGTTCCTTCTGTCCCGACTGGCCTTCCTTCCTCCATTTCCTTTCCGCCCGTGAAACTTCCTTCACCTTTCTTTTACTTTTTTAAAAATATATTTTATTGATTTTTTTTTTTTTTCACAGAGAGGAAAGAAGAGGGAGAGACAGTTAGAAACATCGATGAGAGAGAAACATTGATCAGCTGCCTCCTGAACACTCCCCGCTGGGGATGTGCCCGCAACCAAGGTACATGCCCTTGACTGGAATCGAACCTGGGACCCTTGAGTCCGCAGGCCGATGCTCTATCCACTGAGCCAAACTGGTCAGGGCTTCCTTCACCTTTCTTGTCGGCCCAGCCTTAGCAACTTGTCTAAACTGTTTGCCATGCCCATGTCACTTGGAGGATTACACTGGAATCAACAGCATGATTCACAGGTGCTTTCCCATCAAGACTGAATGTGTTGGCAGATACCAAGGTTCCTTCATCCCCTTGGGTGCAGCCTTTAGCACAGGGATTAACACATAGGAAGAGTCTGATGTGTCCTAGATGAATATGTTATCAAACCATTAACACGTTAGTATAAACCACCTATGACTGCAGGTTCCAAATGGCAGTGACTCGCACAAAATTAAGTCGGCGTAGGGGGCGTTTCTCAGAAAGCTCAGCTTGTTCCCTTTAAGAGACTGTGTCTTTTATGTCACACTATCCTTTCTTCTTTGTTTGGAATAAGAAATAACACTTGTCATTTGTGGAATACTTTTTAAAAGGTATTTATTTGACAAAATGGGGAGTTTGCAGTCATTGCGTTGAAACACATCCTCATCTCTGTATCTTACCTCTATCTCAACAAGGAAGTTTCAAGTGCATTCATTGAAAATGCACTCGCACTTGAAATTCAAAAGTATGAGAACCACCACTTTGAGATAATAGAGTAGAAAGCAGAACTGGAGAGAATGTAACCCACAACTGGTACGTTTGGATGGGAAGAAGTGGAGAGGAAAGAACCGCAGCGTAGGACATGGCCATGGAGGCACATTTGATCTGAATAAAAATGCTTAAGGTGTTTGGGGGTCTAAATGACAGATGCAACAAGCAGGCAAACTTCCCCTACTTTCTAACTTACCTAGGGTAAAACCCCATCATCCAGAGGTTCAGTATCTTAGTTTACTCAAGTCTAAGACCCTCCCAGTGATCCTGCACCCAACTGCTCACATCAACAACCTCCTTCAAAGGATAACAAGACAGTACAAGGAAGGGCATCCATCCCACTGACCTCCGACCTCTGACCTCCAAGACCCCTCCTGTCTTTGGAATCCTAGCCAGGCTCCTCCCTCTGAATGAGAGTTACTGTGCCAGTGTCCCAGGCAAATTCTGGGAACTTCACCTCTCCCTGGCCTCAGAGTTACGTTTCTATAAAGACAGTTCCTCAGTTCTCTGTAGCTCCATTGATCGTGACTTCAGGCATTGTAAGGTCATTCCTCAGTCCTGTCTCCCTCTGTCCCTCCCCTTTCTGTTCTTTCCTAGATGGCACATCTGTCACTTTGAAGTCCACATTGCTCATCTGTCCACTCCTGGTCCACAATGAGTAAGAGATCAGTGGAAAAGCCAAAATGTTTTGCCACTAAAAGGAAGACTGACACCTTTAACTGAATCTCTCAGGGTATCAGGTCCCCACCCTTTAAATAGTAATAACAACAACAATGGCAGCAACTCGGCCATATAGCAGTGCAATGCCATAGGACAGGCATAATGTTAAGCACTTTGCTGCACTATTTCATTTCACAACGAGAGCATGAGAGAGATGTCATGTTACAGAGGAAGAAACTGAGGGTCAGAGGATTTTTGTCCAAGGAGCTTTGCACACCTGGCGGAGCTGAGGACTGGAAAGCCAGTGTTTCTGATTGCAAACTTCCGTGCTCAAGCCTACTTAATACTGCTTCCACTCAAGCACCTTTGAACCCTACTAGCAGTCCACCAAATCGAACTCAAACTTTTCCTGGTCTCCGTCTGCTTCCACCATCTTGTGTCCCACTCATGTTCTTCTGGAATCCTCCGTGTCAGTTATTTTAGAGCCCCTTCTACTTAAGAAGTTTCTCACTTCTGAGCGTTTCCCCATGTTGTTAGCTCCAGCTCAAACTCCCGCCTCAGCACACCAGACCCAGTGAATACCCCTTCCTCTCCATCTCCTAATACTTGGGGTCGGATGAAGCCCAGAGCCCATCCCACAGAGGACCATGAGTTACTCTGTAGTCATTCCTCATGTAGGTGATTCATCTCTCCACCTTGACAGACACCCCGGGGGGAGCCATGGCACAGTACATGTGTCTCTTGTGTACCACCTCCCTGAGAACACAATGGGTGTCTAATCAGTGTTCGATGACTGACCCCCTTCTGCCCTCTTCCTTTCTCTTATTTCTTCTTATTTCTTCTCCATCCCTTCCTCCTCATCTTCCTTTGGCACTTCCTTTTCTCCCCTCTCTTTTATTCTGCATTTTAATTGTATTGGGCACCTCCAGGCATGTTTCCCCAGTATATCTGCCTCCTGACATTCACAGCCTTCTCCTTGGTGTGGGCTGTATCTAGGGACGTGCTTCAAATAACCAGACTATGCAGCAAAGGCATGTCACTCCTGTGATTAGATTATCAAAGACTTTGTCCCCCGTTAGCACTCTCCCTGGCCATCGTTCTTGTCCTCTCTCTTGCTCACTCTCATGCAGTCAGTTTTATATTGTGAAATGCTCTCTGGAGAGGCCCATATGGCAAAGAATCAAATAAGGCTTCTGGCCAACAGCTCAGCAGTCTCAGTCCAATAATCCGCAGGGAGCTGAATCCTGCCCCAAACTATATGAGCAAACTTAGAAGTGGATCCTTCCCATTGGAGATGGCTGACAGCTGAAGCCCTGGGCCCTGCCTTGATGGCAGCCTCATGAGACCCGGAGCAGGAGACCCAGCTAAACCACGCCCACATCCTGATCCACAGAAACTGTGAGATGATAAGGATGTTGTTCCAGGAGAGGGAATTGCTAAGCATCGATAGGTAACTAATACACTAAATATTCACTGACTCAGACAGTTGGTGAATGTTTAACAAGTCATCCTTGTTGACTGAGGGAACATTTTGATGACTCAAGCGCGTTCTCTAGTTTTGAAAAACTCCAGCCTACTTGGGAGTTGGGAAGAGGGTTGAGTCATCAGATCACTGTAGTCTAGCATTTAAGAGTGCTGATAGAGAAAGGAAGAGGGACCTAGTAGAGATTTATAGAGGCAGCAGTTCATTCTGCTTGGGAGAATCGGAGAAGACTCCCCAAAAGTGAATGTTGAGGTAGGTCTTAAGAGGGTGAGTGGGAGGTCATCAAACTGAGGGTGATGGGTAGGGGGATAGAAGAGCATTCCAGGGAAAAGGGATGCTGTCGACAAAGACATGCGGTATGAAAAGGCTTGTCCTAATTGGGTAAACCATGAGAAGCTTAGCGCTCGCTCACTCTTCTGACTCCTCTATCACAAAAAGAACAATACACATTTATTCAGGGTTCACTCTGTTACGGTTTAGCACTCAGTGTCTCACTGAATTCTTCTAACATTCCTATGAAATGGGCAATCTGCATTTATCAGGCTCAGAAAGAGAAAGTGACTTGTTCAAGTCACCAGCTAAGTGGGGGTTTGAATATTGATCCATCTGACCCTAGCACCTCTCTCTCAACCACCATCTGTGATGGGCAGCTCCAAAGGCAGAGGATTCCAGTTTTTGCTGGACAGGACAAGTCTTTAATTGCCTGTGAACCCACACACTCCTCTCACAGCCTGGTATGGAAACAAACAAACAAACAAACAAACAAAAAAAGACTGGGCCAATCAGATTCTCTGGGACAGTGGATGAGGGCATAGGCCTAGGTTCAACCCTGCCTCCACTCTCCACCTACTATGTGGCCTCGGACAAGGTATTTAACATCTTTGAGCCTGTTTTCACATCAGTAAAGCAGAGAGATGACAACAGCACCTAATTCAGAGTCAATGTGAAAATCACAAACAGCAGAAGCAGAAATTAAAGGGCCTCATGAGAAGTCTATCCATGTTAAAATCGGGTAATGAGGAACCCGAAAAAGAGAGAGGGAGTGAGCAGGTGGCTCCATACATTTCCCTCAGAACCTGATGACTTCGTAATTCTGATTCCCTTTTATCTTTAACAGCAATATTCCATTTTCTTTAGACAACCTGATATTGTTGGGAGGAAAAGGGGATGTGGGAGGAGGAACATTGATTCCCTACTCCTCATGTTTCCCTGCAGGGGGACCTCAATAGAGTGACACTCCCAGCTCTTGCCCCACCTGATTGGTGGATCTAGAAGAAGAAACTGAACATGCTCAGCTCAGTATTCTCTCGTTGGGGTGTTGCCTGCCTGCAGAAAAGGTACATTCTGGACTTCGCCAAGCAGGCTTTATTCCCTCTGTTTGCTTGAAGTTGGAATTGGAGGTTAGGTTCAATTCAGAAGAGTATCAGCAGGCTGTGTCCTCTAAAAGAGGTTTTTATTTCTTAATCAGCAATAAAGCTAGCACTTGAGTTCCACCTGACAGACTTTTGTGTCTCCTGTGATTAGTTTTGTGCCACCTTGATGAGGTTCACTCCTCTCTTTTTGATGATGCTCATTCCAATCCGTCATTAGGTCTTCTTGTCATGTTTCCAGGTGGCTATCCTAAGCAAGCTTTCTGACAAATAGCTCTTCCTTTGGTTTTCTGCTCCCCTGATATCCTGGCTTCCCACTCACACAGGTCCTGAATCATAGAGCAATTTGGCAGATTCGCTTTATACCCATGCCTTACCCTCTGCCAACCCTGCAGATGCCTCCACTCATCCAAGTCTTTTCTAACTACTTCTTGGCTGATAATTATTCTAGCAATTTCTTTATGTCTGGTGTATGTTCCACCTTCTTCACTTTGTCTTTCATTGAATACTTAAAATACAAAACTTGGTAACTCTGGCATTTTTTAATCATTAATTTCAAGTGTGCCTTCTTTTATTAGCTAGTTTACATTCCCCACCAAGAATTCTCTTTTCCCTAATGCATTTCAGAACCTCTGTTTAATTTTCTTTCCATTACTGAGCTAGGACAAACTTGGACTAACTTACTCCAATAACGTCCTTGCAGAAGCATCAGTAGACACAGCATCAGGGTGGAGGTTCCCAGGTGTCAATTTGCTGGCAAGTGAGTCCTCAAAACATCTCTTCCAAGAGCTTGTTGCTCCTCTGTATGTTCTGAAATATTTTCCAATAATTGCTTTTTCTGAACTCACCAGAGGTAGGCCAAAGGCACTAGAAGGGAGCTAATGATGGACAATTTCCAAGAGAGAGAGGGGAATTGATCATGAAGCCATCTACCATAGACACATATGAAAGGGTTTTCCTTCAAATAAGCTCTCTTGTCACCAGTAGAGGTTTCCCTATAGGATTGGGGGCGTGGAGAGGGCACAAGTCCAGAGTCTGATTCTCAATAATTCTGTCCAGTAGAATGTTCTGTGATGATGGAAATGTTCTATTATTTGTCCTGTCCATATAGTAACTACAAACTACATGAAATGTGGCTAGTGTGGCTAAGAAGCTGAATTTTTAAATTGTATTTAATTTTAATTAATAAAATGTGACTAGTGGCTATTACAGTCAACAGTGAAGTTCTACCAGATGTTATTATGGGGTTACCAGGACTTTTCCCAGTTACAATAACCATAGTATTTGGTCAGTCATGGAATAACACATAGGAGACAAAGATCCATTGGACTCACAGAATCTGGGGTCCATGGGTGGATGTCATGACACTCCACACCCAGAGGAGTCTCACTCTAGTGCAGTGGTCACCAGCCTTTGGATTTCATGGACCACCAGTTGGTGACCGCTGCTCTAGTAGATGCTTTGAGAAGAGGTCACAGATTGGTGGTCTGCCACTAAATTCAACAGTGTAGGCATGCTTGACTCACACAATTAAAATAAATTGCTGACACTGAAAAACCAAGAGATTTCACATAAAGTATTGGATTTCTAGCTTTTCTTGAAAAATCAAAAGAGCTCCCCTGGGAACATTCAAGTGGAAATGAGTAGCAGCAGCTTCCTTCACGTGAGGCAAGAGTTGTTCTCTTGGCCACAGTCCTACCACTTCCTACGGTCTAAATGCCTCATGCAAGCATTTGGGTTTGTTTGTCCTTGTGTCACAGTTCCAAGCATAGGCTTTGTCTGGCATCAGATAACCTAAGTTCGAATCCCACTTCTGTCTTGTTGAACAAGTTGTGTAACCTTGAGCAAGTAACCTCACCTCTCAGAGCCTCAGTCTCCTCATAAGTAAAGCGGGGAAGGTAATAAAAGGGACCTGGATCTTTGTTGTAAGGATTCAGTGGTGCAAAACATAGAAAACTCTTGATAGAAGAGCCAGGCTTATGGTAGGTGAGAACAAGAAGAGAGAAGAAGAGGAGAGAAAGAAAGAGGAAACCGGAGAGGGTGAAGAAAAAGAGGAGTAGTCCCATTTGTTTATTTTCTCTTTAGCTCCCGTTGCCCTAGGAGCAGTATCAGTGAAGAAATTCCTTTGGCACATATTTGCAATTTCGCTGCCTGTGTATTCCTCTAGTATTTTTATGGTTTCCCGTCTTACGTTTAAGTCCTTTATCCATTTTGAGTTTATTTTTGTGTACGGTGTGAGTTGGTGGTCCAGTTTCATCTTTTTGCATGTATCTGTCCAATTTTCCCAGCACCATTTATTGAAGAGACTGTCTTGACTCCATTGTACACTTTTGCCTCCTTTATCAAATATTAATTGGGCATATTGGTTTGGGTCAATTTCTGGGTTCTCTATTCTATTCCATTGATCTATATGTCTGTTCTTGTGCCAGTACCAAGCTGTTTTAAGAACAGTGGCTTTGTAATACAGCTTGATATCTGGTATTGCGATCCCACCTACTTTGTTCTTCTTTCTCAGGATTGCTGCAGCTATTCGAGGTCTTTTTTTATTCCAGATGAATTTTTGTGAAATATGCTGTTGGTATTTTAATGGGGATTGCATTGAATCTTTTATTCCAGATGAATTTTTGTGAAATATGCTGTTGGTATTTTAATGGGGATTGCATTGAATCTATAGATTGCTTTGGGAAGTATGGACATTTTGATGATATTGATCCTACCAATTTATGAACACGGTATGTTCTTCCATCTGTTTATGTCTTCCTTTATCTCTTTTTTTCAGTGTCCTGTAGTTTTTCGCATATAAGTCTTTTACCTCCTTGGTTAAGTTTATTCCTAGGTATCTTAATTTTTTTGGTGCAATGGTAAATGGGATTTTTTTAAAATCTCTCTTTCTATAAGTTCACTATTGGTGTAAAGAAGTGCCATAGATTTCTTGGCATTAATTTTGTATCCTGCAACATTGCCGAATTCATTTATTAAGTCTAATAATTTTTTGATGGAGTCTTCAGGGTTTTCTATGCTCAAAGTCACTAATTATATGAGAGATGCAAATCAAAACAACAATGAGGTATCATCTCACACCTGTCAGAATGGCTATCATCAACAAATCAACAAACGGCAAGTGCTGGAGAGGATGTGGAGAAAAAGGAACCCTTCTGCACTGCTGGTGGGAATGCAGACTGGTGCAACCACTATGGAAGACAGTATGGCGTTTCCTCAAAAATTAAAAATGGAACTCCCATTTGATCCTGTGATCCCACTTCTATGAATATATCTTAAGAAATCAGAAACACCAATCAGAAAAAAATATATTCATCCCTATGTTCATAGCAGCACAATTTACCATAGCTAAGATTTGGAAACAGCCTAAGTGCCCATCAGCAGATGAATGGATTAGAAAACTGTGGTACATCTACACAATGGAATACTATGCTGCTGTAAAAAAGAAGGAATTCTTACCATTTGCAACAGCATGGATGGAACTGGAGAGCATTATGCTAAGTGAAATAAGCCAGT
>PVJC01002671.1:0-12429 GCA_004026665.1 Murina feae
AAACCCCCTCGGATGAGGGCGGATTTAGGGGGGTCAAGGAGAGGATGAGAGCGGAACCCCGACACGAGGGTCCGGCGGCCAAAAGCCCCACGAGCTGATCCTCAGGCCGCCCTAGGCCACGCCTCTCCACTACGTCCGCCCCGCCCCGCCCCGCCTGATTGGCGCTTCTCTGTGCCAATCGGAGGCGGCTCTACCTAAGACCCGCCTGCCGCGCACGCGCTGTAGGCAGACGTGGCGGGGCGCCCGAGGGCTCGGAGGGCGGGGCGTCCGGAGGAGGAGGCCATGCGGGCTGTAGTGGTAGGTAGCCGCGTCGCCCCCGCTCGCGTCCCCTTTCGTCCCCCTCGCTCCCTCCTCGGTGTCTGGGTGTGGTCCCCACCTCTGCTGGGCTGGCCTCGGGAGGTCTCCGCCCAGAGTCCCCGGAGCGCGGACGGACCGAGCCCAGGCCCCTGGGACATATTCCGATCATGCTTTGGTAGACCTTGAATAGACAGGTTCTTTTTTCTTTTTCCTGAAATAAATAATTCCCCAAAGTGAAGTAAGTGCACGGAACAACTTTGTGATTGACGCGCACTGGGTCCGAGCCTCGGAGAGCATAATTGTGTTCACGTGGTCTCTCGGGGCCTCGCGGAAGCGTTTCCGCACGGAGGTTTTTGTCTGTGACACACTCGTCCCCGTGCGCGGGTGTGCAGGTGTCCGCGCCTGGGCACGTGCGTACCTCGTGGTCGGCGTTGCTTAGTGTGTGAACGTGCCCCGGTGACCGGAAGCCGGTTCCGTGCGCTGGAGAGGTTCTTGTTTTATCTGTGCCCTCGGAGAAAAGGACACAGCCATCTGCTGAACGGAGCGGAGCAGAGCGAGAGGGCGGGAGGCCGTCCCCGCCCCAGCACCCGCCCGATGAAGCATGTGGAGGGGGTTCTTAAAAGGGTTTCTTTTGTTGCTTCTCCATCATCATGGTTTACCGAACCCGAGTCCCCACCCAGAAAAGGACCACTCGGTTATTTTCATGACTGAGTTGAGAGATGCACAGATGCTTGAGTCAACCACAACGATGGTGTTTCCGGAAACATGAATTTGCCCTTGCATGGGGAACATTTTTGAAGCCTTTCAGATTTGTTTCCTTTTCAAAAGCATCCCAAAGACCAATTCAGGGACAGGGAGCATGAAACGCATCTCCTGGAGCCAGAGATGGAAGAACTTGGAGCGAAGGCATAGACACTGTGTGTGTCCGCACATTCTTTCCCTGGAAGTCTGGTTTGGGGTTATTTGTAACGCATGGTCCTAAGGGAAGTGAGTGGGTTCAGTGTTCACACTGTTTGGTAACCCGTTTCTCTGGATTCCAGTCTGTGATCCTCCCCGTCCACAATGCTGAGCCCTGGCTGGACGAGTGCTTGGCGTCTGTTTTGCAGCAGGACTTCGCAGGTTCCATGGAGCTCTCAGTTTTTAATGATGCCAGTAAGGTACTTGTGAGCTTCCCGATGACTCCCCCATGCAAGTCGGGTTGGGCTGCTCTGCGGGGAGTTTCCTGACCTGCCAATGCCTTCTTGTTTTCAGGACAAGTCCATGGCCATCATTGAAAAATGGAAAGTGAAGCTAGAAGCTTCCGGTATCCTCGTGGTCATTGGAGGGCACGATTCTCCTTCTCCCAGAGGAGGTCAGTCACCATATGCTTAGCTTATTATTCAGCTGTAATGAATGGTTTTTTATCAACTTATACACGTAGGTGGTTTTGTGTTTTTCAAATCCTGTTGAAAAGCATCCTCAGTAACACTTAAGTTGACCACTTATTAAGTTGGTTAGAGTGTCCCCCGATGTACCAAGATTGCAGGTTCGACCCCTGGTCAGGGCACATATAAGAAACCACCAATGAGTGCATGAACAAGGAGAGCAACAAATCAATGTCTCTCTCTCTCCCTCTCTCTTTTAAAAAAAAAAATCAATAAATAAAAACGTTTTGTCTTTCATAAAATACTTTTTATTGATTAGATATAACCAGAGCTATATCACATTTGAATGTATTCTAATAACAAAAGAATTTGTTGTAATATTGGGGGGAGGGGCACAGAATCATCCTGCTGTCTTTTTGAAACTAGGTAAGGCAGATCCCATATTACACATAACCAAGTGGAGTTAATTTGATTATGTCTGAAAGGACATCTTTTCCTTAACAATACTTTCTTAAATAGGAAATATTAGATAACACAGACCCAAAGTATCTATTTTTAGGATTCCCGGGTTACTTTAACTGGATTAAGATGCATTTATTATCGTTTTCTATCACAGTAGAGCAAAACATTTCTTAATAATGTGACCACTTGCTAAAATAAAAATAAAACACAATCCCACCCTCTTCTCCAGGAGTAAGGAATGTTGATGCCATACTGTGGCCTGAGTGTTTTCTGCTGTGACCATGACAACCGGCTCCCCTCACAAAGGGTTGGGCCTCCCCAAACATCAGGCCTTGGCACAAACATTTGACTTTCTTCAAGGCAATAATATTAAAGCAAATTCCTTGTCTTTGCCAGACAGAAGATTCATTGTGGGAAACTTCCAGGTCCTTAGTGAGCAGCGTTTTCCTTCATCACCCAAATGCTTGGGTTTGATTTTCCCCTTCCAAACCCAATTCCAATAAGCAATTTTTTAAACAGAACTCATAATTCAAATGTGATTGTGCAAAGTCTCTTCCTATTTTCCAGTTTCCACGTGCTGCTCCTTGGTTTTGATTCCAATGAGGCCTTTCTCTGGGTTTGCCTCGCTTTGCAGTGATGACGGAGATTTAGCCACAGCTGTTTCGGGGATGGCTGCTAATCCGTCCCCAGGGGTCAGGAGCCCCTCGCTCTGCCTGCCTCTGCACTTTCTTCTCTGCCTTGTTATCCTGTAGTTTGTTGAAATCTGGGACCCTTCTGCTGACTGGCTTGGGCTGGCTGAGCTCTGGGATTAAAGCTAGAAATTGAGTTGCTACCCTGTGTAAGAAGGCCAGAGTGAGGGCGGATGGCTGTTAATTGTCCCCGCTTCTCTGTTGCAGCTGGTTGACTTTGGTGTTCCAGGGCAGCTAACAGGAAGGCCCTGCCCTCTCTCTCTCCACCCTGGAGAGGTGCTCTCCCATTAGCAGTCAACCTGGAAGTTCCTTGGGTGTGGCCGGAAACCCTTTGCTGTGTCCCCTGGGCACCTACCACCTTCTCCAGGTTGACTTGGTTTTGAGTACCAGAGGGATTTAGTGTGTTAACTTTGCACACGTCTGTTTTGCTTTGTGTCACTTCTCTTGGTGGCACCGAATCTGTAACTGTGGTGTCAGCAACCTCTTCTCTAGGGAGAGTGGTCGTTGTGCCCCTTGAAGTCTCCTCAGCCCCTTCTTTTGGGACTAAATACCTCCTCCGATCTCCCCTGCCCTCAGCACACCCAGACTGAGCTTGCCCAGCGTTAATTTCTGCTCAGAAGCCGCTCCGGCTGGCCCTTTCTCCTCAGCCCAACAGCAGTTCCTGCAGAAGCTGGCGGAGCTCACTGCCCTGGGCAGCCTGGAGCTCCCACACGGCCCTGGTGCCGGTGGCCATTCATGGGCTGGCATCATGCTTACTGTATCAGCCGCTAAACATGGAGCCTGCTCTTCTCCCTCCCCTTCCTCCTGAGGCTGACCTGATCCCTCTTAGCAGTGCAGAGTGCTCCCGGGATCCCTGTAGTTCGTTACACTTAGTTTTATGGACAAGAGTACCATCCAAGATTGAGTCACAAAAGAGCTTTTGTTTTCTTTTTAAACAGTCGGATATTCTAAAAACCAAGCAATAGCACAGAGCTCAGGGTCTTACCTGTGCTTTTTGGATTCGGTAAGTAACTCTTTGTTTTACTGCATATATATATATGTATATATATCGGTTGAATAATTAAATAATCTTACATTTTAGTGTGGTTCTTGACAACAACTTCTACTGTATTATCATCAGAACTTTTAAGGTAGATAGGTTTTTGCCGTTTAATTACCTTAGCACTTAATGAGTTAAGTTTTGATAAATTGGATTACATAAAAAAGCACAGTTGCATAGCAGAGCACCACATAAAGACCAAGGAAGATAAACTGGGAAGATGTGGGCAGATACAATACTAAAAAGATTAATAGCCTTAAGAATAAATAGTTCATGTAAGTTGATGAGCAAATACAAAGAAATACAGGCGGCAGCAAATAGGAAAGGACTGGCATAGGCACTTGACAAAAGTGGACATGCAGATGAGAGACTTTAAAAAAAGTTTAACCCGTTTGCATGAAACCGTTAAATTAGTGAAATGCTGAAAAACCAGGTTAGCAACGTTTTTAAAGTTGTAGGTACCTGGGACTTGGAAAGTGGGAAGCGGTGCTGTCGATGGCATCATTTTGTGTTGTGTCTCGAACTGCAAACTGCTTATGCCCTTGACCCCGACACTTCTCCTGTAGGCGCCTCTGAAATTCCAAGAGAGATTTACACATAAGGAGCTTCCGTGGTTGCCGTTAGGATGGGAAACGGGAAACAGCAGCACAGGGCAGTGGGGAATAGCGAAGGGCTGTGTGAGGGAGCTGCTCGCCTTTTAGGAAAAATGTTTAATAACATGACGAGTGGTTCCGGTTGGTGATTGCATCTGTAGTGCACGCTCGGGGACTTTCTCTGTGGTTACTTGGAAGTGCACGGAGCTCCCAGTCTTCTGAGCATTCCCCGGGGTGGGGGGCCACTTCTCCTTCTCCAGCTCAGCACTGGCTCAGTTCCCACTTGTGCTGGTTAATCCACACAGGAAGCTTCTTTTTGTCTCCTCTTGACTCAGGCTTTCCCTGATGACCAGGGGTGTGGGCACACGGAACTGCTGGCGGCACAGTAACTGTAGCACTTTGAGGAACAGCCAGATGTTTTCCAAAGTGGCTGCACCTTCTTACATTCTCACTGGCGATGTATGAGAGCTGTTTGATTGCTACTTGATTTTTTTGGTACTGTTGTAAGTGGCATCATTTAAAAATGTTGCAGCTATACAAAAATGAATTGAATTTTATCAGTCTTCCAAGAATCTTGCTAAATTCACTTTTAATTCTAATATTTCTCTGTAGATTCTCTTGAATTGCTTATGTACACAATCTTCCTCTTTCTAACTCTCCGTCCTGTATTTCTTTTTCTTGACTTAAGTCTCAGTCATGAGCATGGCCGTTCTTGTCTCCTTTCCCGTCTCAAGATGAAGAGCTGGAGCTTTTCCCTATTGAGTGTGTTGTTTGCTTTCTCACATACGCTCTTTCTAAAACTGAGTTTCCTTCTAAAAGCTGGAGGAGCACGGGATGCCCTGAGATAGGAGAGGGTCCCAGGCCAGGGCGGAAAAGCTTGACGCTGTGCTTTAACTGTTCACTCCCCTACCGCGCTGTGAGCCTGTCCCTCTGCGCAATGTCCCTCTGCAGTCATCCCTCCCCGCTGCCAGGTCACCTGTGCAGCGGGGTCCCCCGTCGCCTTGCAGCGTGCGCGAGCTGCAGGCTGTGGCTGGGTCAGTGCCGACCCACAGGATCTGGTCCACTGGGCAGGGTCTGAACTGCCTGTCTGGTCTGGTGCCCGCTTCGCTGTGGGCTGCCTGCCTCTCCCCTTTCGTGTCTGGATTCCCGTGGATTAACGTGGGCTCCTCCCCGCAGGACGACGTGATGATGCCTCAGCGGGTGAGGCTGCAGCTCGAAGCCGCCGTCCGGCACCCCACAAGCGTAAGTGCTAATGTCTGGCCCTGTGTTGTCACAGCCTCTGATGAGATTGTCCTCACAGCCTTTTCCTGTTATTTATTTATTTTTCTTGTGAAGAAGAGACCTGCTTATGACTGATAATCCTTCATTCGGCTAAAACCGTGAAGTTCACACACCAATACCTGACGTGCCGGTTCTCACAGGCAGTGTTTATGACACCACTGGTGTTGTCCTGGGGGAAATGGGAAGATAGTGACAATAATTACTAAAACAAGGGCACAGTTTGAAAAATAATTCGTGTTACCTGCATGTATTTTATCTGGCATATTCAGAGGTGTGTGTGAAGGGGTCCCGTTGCCTGTAGGAGGGAGGCCCCGCCATACCCAGGTGCAGGCTCTTGCCTGGGTAGCTCTCCTGAGACACATGCAGAATCACGAACCTGAGCAAAACCCCCAGAGTCGGGTCAGCTGTGCTCACTGAGCTTCACAGCCTTTCAGTTCAGAGTCCTGGGTGGGAGGCCGGGTTACAGTGGGACTGCCCGCCCAGGGCATCTGTGAGGCGGCTGCAGACCCTGCGGTGTTTCCTGTGAAGGAGGACGTGCCTCCTCTTTGGGGTGGCCCTTGCTTCCTTCTGGTGGGTACAGAGGGTCTCTGGATTTTTGTTCTGTGTCGTTCGAATCAGCATCTTGGAAGCTGTGCCCCTTGGACATGGACGCACAGGCTGGGAGCTTCCTGTGTCGGTCACCACAGGGCTTCACAGTCCCCCCAGCCCCTCCCACTGCTGACTCGGTCGTGTTCTCATTAGAGCAGCTTCCCTGCCGGCCCCAGAGCCAGGCCTCTCTGGGACCATCTTCCTGGCACTCGCGGGGGCCCCTTCTCGGCGGCGTGTGGGCTCGTCTCCCTATAGGAGCTCTGCGGGCTCCTCGCTGAGTGGTCCTCCCACTGCGGAGGGCATCCGACCCCGGCGCTGACACGCGCCCCCCTCCACCCCCCAACCCGTGGCCTGGAAGGAACAGGTCCTGAAGCTCCAGTGTAGCAGGTCCCCGAAGCTGTCGGTGATGGTGGTGCCCACTGCCCTGGCCTCAGGCGCTGTGGGACGCGTGCTGCTTCTTCACAGTTCGGGGTCACTGCTGTCGTGCTCCCTCCTTGAGTGGCCCTGCCAGCCCCTTCCGCCTGGAGCCCTGGACTCCGCCTGCAGGATGCAGTCCTACGCAGTCACTCCGTATCCCCTGCGGTGCCCCTGCCCCGCGCCGTGCCCGCCCCTGTGTACCTATACTGCCCGGGCCCACCTGTTGGACAGGTTTCCAGGGCGCAGGGATCCTGTCTCTATTTGTTTTGTGTCTCAAAACCCTTGTATCTCGTCAGTGCTTGGATGCTAGTTTGTGCCCTAGCTTGGGGATGAGGCGTCCCCACAGCACATCCAGCCCATCCAGTGCCCCGCATGGTGTCGTTGCTGCCGGATCGGCCCCTGGAATCGCCTGTGGCCACAGCTTCCTCGTGCGTAGGACGTCCACCTGATGGAGTCGGCCGGCGTGCCTCCTGAGACAACCTTCCTCACCTAGAGAACCCCAGCTCCTGCCACCGCATGGACTCCAGTCCGGGTGGGAGGAACTGTCGGAGCAGCCTCCTGAGTGCACACGAGCCCGACTGGGACACAGCGGAGGCTGCACGTGGGGCCAGAGCGCGAAGGCGGGAGACGGAGCTGGGCGGACATCTCCAGGGTGCGGAAGCCGAGAGGGCAGGGGGACCCTTCGCAGGAGCTGCAGGCGCCCGGTGGGGCTCTGTGGCTCCCACCAGATCCCGAGAAGGTCACGAGGCAAGGAGCCTGGAGCGCGGGGCAGGGGTGCGTGCACAACGCGGAGGCTTTGTGGGCGTCCACAGTCACTGCAGACGTCATGTCTCACCACTTTGTGGCTGGGAAGGAAGTCGGAAGACACGCGTGGACCCAGCATTGGGACAGTTACTGCTTCTCCTGGAGCCACGTGGGAACATCGTCCAGCTCTGGACAGTGGGCTGGACCTGCAGCCTGCAGGCCCTGGTCATCGGGCGTCATTGGGTTCCTCCGTGGGGTCCGCAGACTGTCACCCAGCGATGTTGGCAAGACCTCCCAGTGGCTGAAAGGAGAGATGAGACGCACACGCCTTGTGGCCTCGCTCCTTGGCTGGGAAGAGGACGAGGAGTGGGAAGAAGCCCTGGATGGACTTGTGCTCACAGGTCGTGTACAGGGCAGTGCAGGTGCAGGTTTGTAGGAGTTTCTCTGTGGTCTGACAGGTGTGACGGAATTGCAAGGGCAGGACTCTGGAGGAGCAGCCCAGCTTCTCCGAGTTTAAATTGTACTGACGGCCAAGCTAACTGCTGCCTGTCCATGCTGACCATGCGACCCTGCAACAGTCACAGGCACGGCCACGCCCGGACGACGCTGTGTTTGAGCAGTTGGGTGAGCCGTCCTCGGGGGACACCGTGTCTTCCTCCCGAGTGACCGCCACACAGCAGTTTCTAGCATTGACATGTGGCCCACGAGGAAGCTGCTACAGCCCCTGGCACCAGTGTGGGTGCTCGCAAGAGCGAGCTGCTTTCAGATACGTTGCTGTCCACCTTTTTTATTTTCAAACTGAAAACAATCATACATGATCAGCTCCTTAATGAAATTGCTTTGGGCGGTCCTGCAGGCAAGACTCAGATGGACCACGATGTGTGGGGATACGCAAGGAATTTGGAAAAAGGCGGACTGCGTCTGTTCCTCATGCTCTTAACTTACACTACCTTGGTCTGCATTTTTACGAAGTTCAAGGCTAAGCTTTTCTTGCTCGCCATCTACTCGAGTTCGGGCTCAGGAGGAACCCTGCCTCCTCCTGCCAGTGCTCCCGGCCGGCGGCTAGTGCTGCTCTGTGGGGCCAGCTCCTGCCTTGCAGGTTTTCGGTGGAGACAGGGATGTCCTCACGGTCTGGCCGCATCAGAACAAATCAGCTTTAGAGAGCTCGTTACTGTGGGATTGGATTTTTTTTTTTTAATCGTGACCAACACAACCTTAATTTGCGATTGCTGATTGGTGGTTTCGTCGAGTGTATCATATTTTAGTTCGGAAAGAATGAAGTGAATGCTAAGTGTATGCTTGCCCTTGGCCACTGTCTCCTGAGAGCAGGTTCCAAGGAAGCCGCTTCATGGGAAGGCAAGGCCCTGTGGTGGCTCCGCAAACGGCGCAGCTGCATCGTCTCTGCAGGACGTGTGGGCATCACGAGGCTGCCCCCCTGTGCCATTTGTCCCACACACACTGAACCTTTCCGAGCAGAGATCAGCTGTGGGGTGGGCCAGAGCTGGGTGCAGGGGCACCTTACCAAGGGGGGCAGCATCCTGGAGCATTTCCAGCCCGTGTTGATGGCTTTCGGGACAGATGGACCCTTGGACGGATGTCTGCGAGGTCAGCGAGTTCCCAGGAAGCTCAGTATGAGCAACAAGCTCGTGAACATCCTGCCGGGGCTCCGCGTCCAGGGGGTGCTGGGCGCCTCTGCCTTTGCAGCACCATGTGGAGCAGAAGCAAGGACAGCGCCACCACGGGCTGCAGATGAGCCAGCGCAGCCCAGTAGTGAGCACACGGCGCCGGCCCTGGGGCATCAGAGCCTCGCGGAGCGTGAAATCCTTGTAGTGCGGCCCCGTGTGCCGTCACCGTCACCTGCCACCCGAGAGGACACAGGCCGTCTCGCGTGTACAGGGCTATGGGCGGAGCAGCAGCGTCCCTCCTCCTCCCTTGTTCCCAGAAGCTCTCCCTATCCCGGCCCAGAGGTGCCCGCTGGTGCCAGGTGAGAGGTAGACACACAGGTGTGTGCACCCAGGAACTCACAGACTCTTCCGCTTCACAGATCATCGGCTGCCGAGTGAGGAGGGAGCCCCCGGGCTCCACGGAGCGGTACACGCGCTGGATCAACCAGCTGGCGCCTGAGCAGCTGCTCACTCAGGTACCTGCTGCCCGGGCTGGGGGCTGGGGGCTGCCCACCCTCCCTGGAGAGACGCCGCTTATGCTGGCAGCAGGGGGCTCGGTTCAGCCTTGCGCACCTGTTTGCCCACCCCCAGGGTGTGCCAGCGCTCACTGGGGACGGGGGAGCGTTTCAGAGGAACCAGAGGGCAGGAGCCTGGGAGGGGGCAGAGCAGCCCAGCGGGGGACCGGGTGGAACGCAGGGGTGGAGCTTTGGGCAGGTGGAGGGTGGTGTCAGATGGGTGCAAGGCCAGGACTCGGGCTGGAAGCTGAGGTGCAGCATCCGGGTGGGGCTGCCCTGCGGGGGGTCAGGTCTGGTTCTGAGCTGCAAACTGGAAACCACCTGTGAGGGGTGTGGGGCTGCTGAGGACGGCTGGCAGGAGGGGGGCAGCCACCCCACCCCCAGGATGTGGCTCCAGAAGCCTGGAAAGGTACCCCTGCCCCTGTGGTGGGGGCTGATGCTAGCATGCAGCTCACACAGCGATTCCCGTGACCCTGCCACGTAAAGAATGCTTTTTTCTAAACTGAATTGTGGAACTTGGTGTAAGGGATGATTTGTGTGATAATTTTCTCCGGAGATTAGAGCTGCTGGTGATTCTGGCTCTGACCTCCTACTCCCCGAGCCACCGTGATGCAGAGTGTGCCCTGGTGACGGCACCATCGCCCTGGCCCTTTCTGTACCAGGAGGGGCAGTGGGGCTCACGACTCCAGGACAGGCCCATCGTGCACGCACCCTCGGGACATGCGCTCACGGGTTCTTTCTCTGTTTTTCTAAACAAAGGAGGACAGGAGACCTGGCGAGAGCTGCCAGGTCCGTGGTCCTCGGGCACTCGGTGCTGCCGGAGCGGGCGGACCGGCAGGTCACCCAGGGGTGAAGCAGCTGAGTTGGACTTCTGACCGGTTTGATTTTCTGGTAGATTGAGACTCAGGCAAGAGCTGTAACGAAGCACAGAGGGTGTCATGTAAACGCAGCGGGCACCTTCGCAGCCAGAAATACAAGGTCTGGGCGGAGGGCGCACAGGAAGCCTTCCCCGTCCAGCACCACAGAGACAGTTCCGTGTGCTGCTTGTCACGGTGTCTTCTGTAGCAGGTTAGGGAGCTTGAAGCCTGAAGTTTCTCAAGATAAATTGAAGACAATATTTCTTAATGAAGTCATTTCTCAACCGTTAGTTACAGAAAACCAGGATTTAATCAGGCAGACGGCACCAGGGGTGCTCACAGCCCACACCGTCCCCGCCGCGCACACTCCCAGCATCTCCCCTCCTCCTGTGAGAACTCCCGGGTCAGGGCCCCACCTTACCGTCACCTCCTGTGTATAGTCCCGTTGGTGGTTAGGGCTGTCACGTGGGCTCCAGGCCACAGCACGGACACCCTCCTCGTGCCCCTCGACATGGCAGCTCTGCCATGAAGGCTCCCAGCCCACGTGGACCAGGCTGGGCTCAGACTCCGCCGGGGGACTGTCCGAGGGCCCTGGGCGCGGTGTTTCCCCTCCTCAGGACTGGTCACCTGGTCCCAGACTGCCTGGCGGAGTGCTGGCCATGGGGATCGGCTGCCGAGGAGGACCCAGGAGAGAAGGGGAGTTTGAGAGGATGCTCTTGAGTGGGCACGGTGCCGACAGGGTGGAGGCGAGAGGTCAGCTCACCTTGTGAGGTCAGTAGCGGTGATGGTGGCAGACAGGGGCCCCCAGCTGGCCCTGGAAGGCCTCTCCGACGTCCTGGCCCTGAGGCGAGGGCTGAGGCCACACTGCAGGTCAGAATGGAGCGGGTGCCGTGGGTCAGTGGCCACCCCGGAGGCCCCAGGCCTGCCATCAGCTGGGTGATCTCTGTGGCCCTGTTTTACTTCCGTAAAATGCAAGGGTTTAAGCACAACACCCAGAGCCTCGGGCCGACTGCTCGGTGGCACCTGGCAGCGTGCGTGGGTGACGCCCGCAGTCGCCCACGGTTCCGGCAGTGGTTCCGGCAGTGTCCGTAGCACAATGGTTGGAGCCTGCTGGTTTGTGTAAAACCAGGACATTTTACTCTTCTTTGATCTCCGTGTGTCTTTTTCTAAAAAGTCTGTCCTTGAAGCTCAGTGCTTTTTATCTAATTCTAGCCAATCAGCGGCTATGAAATTTAAAACCTGACTGTGCTCTGACTTGGTGCAGCTGTGCCGTTTTCTTCCCTTTGTCTGTTAACGGGGGTGTCGTAACGCGGTGTCCGTGGTGCAGGTCCAGTGTGAACTAGCAGCGTTTCACCTGGTGCAATAGAGTGCTCACCAGCCTCCCCGACACCACCGAGAAGGGGAACGGACTGTCAATGGCTGCGCCTTTATTAAATCCAGAAGCCATAGGTTTCGGATTTCACATCCAAGTTTATTCTTGGTGCTCTGTGGGTGTTAAATGTCAGAGTCCTGGAAAACTTGTTATCTGTCTAATTAGAATTTAGAAATGAGGATAATAAGCCACAGAAACCTGGAAACGAGTCATGTAAACTTGCTCTTTCTCTGTAAGAATCCTATCACTTCCTGCAGAGACACGACTAGGCTAATGAGGCCTGCGGATGTCTCTAGCTGCTGCTCCTCCCTGACTCCAGGCTCCTCGTTTGTGAATGAACACCAGGCGCTGCACGCGCAGCCGTAGTCTGTGCTTGCTCTTCCTGAAAGCGGTCCCCTTCGTCGGCTGCATCCACGCGTGTTTCTGCGCCTTCCTCAAGGGCCACGGCAGGTTTGCCGGTGACATAGGGAGTTTGTTCCCGTTTTTTTCTGCATCTGAAACATCTTGGGATAGACTTTTAAGGTTTGAGAACTACATACAATTCACT
>PVJC01002671.1:12529-65714 GCA_004026665.1 Murina feae
GGGCGGGGGGGGGGGGGGGGGAGGCCGCAGGGTCCTGACCCAGGAAAAGGGAGCTGCTGGCAGGGCCGCCTGTCTGTGTTGGGCCTGGGGCCTGGGCCTGGTTTTGACCCTGAACGTCCAACTGGCCACTCCTCCCGCTCCTCCTCGCAGCCAGAGTGCCCTCTGCTGGGCCTGCGTGGAGCTCGGGTCTCCCTGAGTCGTCATCTGAGCAACAGGTTCAGTTACCCATGATTCACCTAAACAGGAAAGAATGAAAACCATCAGCATAAAAGCGTTTATGCCTCTTGGTCCTATTTCATTTGGGTTCCAAGAATCCTGAGATTTGGGGGCTATTTCTGCACCTCATTTGCTCACAGACCCCAGCAGTGAGGGAGGTAAGGGGGTGCTGGCCTGTTCCAGGCTCAATAGTCAAACAGTTTTCATTTAAATTGAAGCTAAAGGCCACCCCTTACCAGGTAGACCCGTGGTTGGCAGGTTGTTCTGCTGCCTGTTTTGTACATAAAGTTTTATTGGTGCACAGCCGGGCTATTGGTGTCCACTCTCTAAAATCAATGGAAAAATGCCTTTGGGTGAGGAAAACAACAGCACGGAGTCCAAGGTCTGGTTGGGGACAGTGGCTGCAGGACTCCTGAAGTAGGTGGGGAGGTTCTTGGTCCGGATTTGCTGCTCGTGCAGGCTGCTCAGGCCCGGCTGCGGCAGCGCTGGCTCCTCCAGGTGCTCGGCTGCACCTGAGCATGTGACGGGGGAGCTGGACATAGGCCTGCGGGGGGACAGGAGGCTGGACAAGCAATGCACCACCTGAAACGCACGAACACAGAAAAGCTTGAAAGAAACCACCAGGACAGTCCAACTTGTCCTCTGACGGGACTTAAGAGAAATCACCTCCAAATGTGCTTTCTTTGCTTTTTTGTTCCATTTTTATTCTTTCGTTCCCATCGCCCTTCAGATAATGTCGGGTGGAGACGAGCTTGTGTCAGGCGGTGCTGGGTGTGTGCTGGACCAGGACGTGGGTGCCCATCCATGGGAAAGGGGTGAGCGGGCAGCAGAGAGACAGCCCCTGGGCCCTGGCATCCCCACCTGGAAGCTGAGAGGGAGGCAGGAGGTCGAGAAATACCCTGGGACAGAAGTCCTCTCTCTTTGTTCTCTGTTCTTTTCTTTCTTTTTTTTGATGGAGGAAAACATTACGAAATGCTTTGGGAACTGTTCTGTCTTGTTCAGTAGCATTAGGGGTGGGGGTCAGTGAGACCGCGAGAATGGGACGTGGTCAGAAATGTCTGGGAAGAAGCAGCCCTGAGAAATTGTAGGTGCTGTGCTCCGGGAGATTAAGTGTGATCTGCAGGCTGGAGGCCGCGGCTGTGGGAGCCCTGCACTCGCTCTCATCCCACTGTTGCCCCTCCCTCTCCCCTCCTGCGTCCCTTCCCTCCCAAGGTGGGAAGCTGCAGAGATGGATTCGGAGCTGAAAGCACGGAGCCGAGAACTCCTCCTGAATCAGGGCCACTGGGCGTGTGCGGGGACCTGGGCTCGGCCCGAGTCCTCTTCCTTTTCTCTGGCAAACGTGTGCCCTGGGGAGGCAGCGAGGAGGACTCGGCCAGCAGCCCAGGCAGGACCCCAACGTGGGCACGTCTGTTCAGGCTCTTGTTTGTGCAGAAGTACGAGGTTTTCTGTTGCCTCTTGAGTCCCTTCTGCAGGAATGTGTCCGTTTCTCTAAGCTGCTAGGTATCACCTCTGGCCTTTTATGCTGTTTGAGTTCTGTTCCCTGTGATATTCAGACATGCAATGCCATCGATCCAACGCAGGGCGAGGCTCCTTAACTCTGAGCATCTGCCGGGAACAGAACCTGGGGTGGGCTGGGTCCCGCTACCCATGTCCCGGCTCCTGCCCTCCGCCCTGCACTGGGGGCTGGACACTCGATCTCGTAGCAAAGTCCCTCCCGTAAGCCTGCACCTGCAGAAGGACGCGCAGAGCAGTCTGTCACCCCTGAAAGACACTTGGGGGGTGAGGTGCAGGCGCTGTGACAAGCTTCCAGTGTTACTTGTTCTAGGTCTTCACCTCCAATGGCCCAACTGTGGTCATGCCCACCTGGTTCTGTTCGCGAGCATGGTTTTCTCACGTGGGCCCGTTCGACGAGGGCGGGCAGGTAAGTGTGGGTCCCCCTGTGGAGTCCTCCTCTGGGATTGGGTGGGGCTGGTGCTGTCATTCCCCAGACTGGGAACCCCCACCCCCCACCCCACCCTAATGCTTGTAGGCACCACGACCTAGTCCAAGGATCAGGGGGTCAGAGAAGTGCCTCTGATCGCTCCCCAGCACTCTGCTGCTCTGCGGAGCCCCAGGGAGCAGCTGGGGCCCGGCCCTGTGTTTGTTTTGCCACAAGCAAGGGATTTCTGTGTGAGGCTGTGGGCATCACACCTGCCCTGGCCCAGGCCCCAGTTACCTCATCCTGTTGTGGGAAGCTGGGATGTGGGTGGTGGGTGACAGTGGGAGGAGGCAGCCACGCTGGGCGGAGCTTCACCCACTGGGTTCCGGCCTCTGCTGCTGGCCTGCGCACTGTTCCTCCCCAGCCCATCTTATGGTGAAGGCTCCTGCACCCCATTACAAAGTAAACCTCGGGGTTAATCAGTGTGTTTCCCCTTAACCCCTCCTGGGAAATGGGCTTTGAGGGCGTGACTTCCTTTCTCCAGGTTGGAAGGGGGGGACTAGGTGTGGAAAGGCCCATTAGGCCTTCCCTGTTTTGACTTTTGATCCTCTGCCTCCAGTGTAGGGGGTGGTGGGGATTCAGGGAACTGGATTCCTGGGGGTCTGGAGACCCCAGACCAGAAGCAGGGACAGGGACTCCAGCCAGACTCCACCATCCGCCCTGGGACCTTGGCCACAGTCCTGGCTCTGGGCCGACAGTTCACTGACTGATGGGGACCACATGGAGTGCGTGCCCCCTCCCTGGTCCCGCCCAGCATCGCTCTGCCTCCCCGCAGCACACCCCCTGTGCCTGTCACCCACAGGAGCCTCACCCCTGACCCCCGACCTGCCTTCCAGCTGGGTAGTCCCTCACTGCCACAGACATGCTCTGCAGGGTCAGGGCTGTTCTCAGGTTTAAAAGCCAGAGCCCCAGGGGCTGCCCAGCAGTGCTGCCCGGGATGTAGCCCAGCCCCCTGCCATTGCAGGCCCCGTTCAGTCCCCAGGATCGGCCGCTGTGCTCCTCCTGCCCGTGGCCCCACCATGCCCGAGGGCACACGGATCACCTGGCCCGTCTGTCCTGGAGGTGAACCAGTCACGGTTCTAGGACATCAGGCATTGTCAGTGTTGCTGTTTCTCCCAAATTCACGCGGGTGGGAGGAGCTCATGTGCTGCCACACGCCCTGCAGTCACCGGCCCGAGAAGCTGCTGAGCTCTGATCCCGGTGGACGACCTCTGTTTCCACGAGAAGGGAGCCAACCCGCATCCCTGTCAGCACGGAGGTGGCTGGCCGGCCCTAGACGGCCTGCAGGTGGCTCAAGGCCCCACGCCTGCCTCTGGTCTGAGCCCAGCGAGTGGATGGAGGGTTGCCCCTTCCTTATCCAGACTCAGGGAAGTGGACCTGTCTCACGAGACAGGAGAACCATGGAAACCCTGCAGAACCTGTCAGAA
Organism: Murina feae; assembly: GCA_004026665.1. Classification (NCBI taxonomy): domain Eukaryota; kingdom Metazoa; phylum Chordata; class Mammalia; order Chiroptera; family Vespertilionidae; genus Murina; species Murina feae. Next base: position 16,151 of record PVJC01002671.1, read on the forward strand.
CCCAGTGCCTGCCATGGGAGGGCATGTCGTGTGAAGGGGGTGGAGGCAGGTGTCTGCCCCCCTGGCCAGGCTGCCACGCTCCTCCCTCTAGTTCCTCGTTTTAAAGAGCTTTTGTGGTCACTCTTGCCCAGTGGTGCCGCCTGCTGGGTGGGGCATCTGGGCGTGTCATCAGCAGGCTGTGACCTCAGGCATCCCGGTGGGACCAGATGCCTGGGGAAAGCGTGGGAAGGCGCTGTGCTGTGCGCGTGGCGAGCATCCCCCTCCCCCGCAGGGAGTGCCCGAGGACCTGCTGCTCTTCTACAACCACCTGAGGAAGGGCGGCGGCGTCGGACGGGTGGACCAGAGCCTGCTCCTCTACCGCTACCACCCCGGCGCGGCCACGCACTCCGTGCTCGAGTACGCGGGCCCCAGCCAGGGCGGGTGGGGTGCTGTGGGCTCTGAGGGCTGGCTGAGGCCCAGGGTCCAGTGTGAGGTGAACCCAGTTGGAATTTAAGCGTACAAAGGGGGGCTAGGGCACCCTCTTCCTTCACCCCAACTGAGAGAAGGCTTCGGCGGGCAGTGGTTGAGCCACGCCCCTACTTGGGCATCACAGGGAAGCCAGCTCCCTCCCTCCCTTCTCCCCGCCAGGCATAGTCCACGTCCCCCAGCTCCAAGGTCACCTGAGCCTCTGCGCCAGTGTGCAGGGGAGGCCGGCTGCTGGGGCGGGCCGGAGGGGTGCGGGCCCAGGTGGGTTGGAAAAAGGAAAAGTGTGTCTTTCTTTAGGTCGAACTGTGTGTTCCGTCTGTGTCACATATATGTGTGCATGTTCCATTTGCCTCACATTACAAGGTGTGCCCCTCGGTTCCTCACCATCATGCTGCTACTCACTTTTGGGGACTCCAGACAGGTCAGTCGTCAGGGACCCTCTGCACACCAAGAGCGTGAGGCAGGGACCCGCACTCGTGTTTCTGGAAGCCGAGCTGACCTCCTTTCCCTGGAGGATGTGGGACCCTCTGTCCTGGGAGGTGTGATGTTCACTTACACTGAGGTCACGTGGGTGCGATGCCAACTTTGCATGTCGTGTGTGGGTCCCAGCAGCGACATCCACATTGAGTGGAGGCCCTGATCCTCGTCCTGGTGGCGTCTGCATTTGACACTGTAGCTTCAGGGAAGCTCCTTGGGTTTGTTATCATGAACCTAACTCGATGCAGGTGTGATTTGCACCCTCTCAGGGCACAGCCCTGCGGGTGTATCTCCCTAATCACTGCTTCAAGCTGCAGGAAGCAGAACCTCACTGAAGTCAAGGGAGAAGCAGACAAACCCACAGTGAGAGCTGGAGTTGCTGACACTCTGCCTCACTCGGATAGGAATGGGTCGTCTGTGTGGATGCTGAGGACTTGAGCAGCTCTATCAACCAGCTTGACCCAACCTGCCAGTTACGGAGGGAGCGCGATACCCACCTGCAGAGTGTGCATTCTTCTGAAGTGCAAGACCTTAGCCAATACTTTGGATTAATAAACAAATCTGAATAAATTTCAAACTGAGATCATACAGGATCTGTTTCATGTCCACACAGAATTAAGTTAGAAAGTATTAAGCCATTTTGAAAAGCCACAATACTTAGAAATTCAGCAACCAAGGGATAAAAATCACAAAGGAAATCACAAAATTTTCAAATTTGATGAACATTAATGTTTGTGGAATTTAGCTAAAGTAGAGTTTTTAGTAAAACTTTATGGCTTTTAAAGCTTATAAGATACTAAGCAATTATTTGAGTCTCCACCTTTAAAAGTTACTAAAGTAATAGCAAAATAAATGCAAAGTCAACAGAACAATGAACAGTGGAAGAAGGTGAAGTTGGAATGCCCAGCCCTGGCCCGTGTGGCTCGGTGGTTGGCTCACTGTCCCTACACCAAAGGGTGGTGGTTCGAGTCCCAGTCAGGGCACGCTGTTTCTCTCTGACATAGATGTTTCTCTGTTCCTCTCCCTAAAAATCAATTTAAAAAAAAAAAGAAAAGAAAAACTTTTAAAAAAAGGGGGAAGAGGGGGACTGTCAGTACCAAAAAAAAAATCGGCAAAACTAAGAACTGTTCAAAATAAAATCAATAAAATTGACATATCTCTAGCAAGATTGATTTTTAAAAGAAAATATAGGTTACCAATATATTGGCAATGAAGGAGACATCACTACAGATCCAAGATACTTAAAGTATAAATAAAAATTAAAAATTAAACTTGCAATTTTGAAACTTTCCATAAGGAAAAGCCAAGCTGAATGGGTTTACTGATAGATATGTTCTACCAAAGATTTCAGAAAGAAAGGATACCACTTAAGATCCATGCACTTCACTGTGTAAGTTACACTTCCTTTAAAATTTAAAAACATCTGGCAGCGACCACAGCGCTCTGGCCCGCAGTGAAGCTGCTGCCTGGATACAAGGGAGGGACCAGGCAGCAGTGCTGTGTCCTCGTCCTGTTTGCATGCCATACTTGTCTTTTCTTTTGGGACCTCCCCCCCTACTCCTTTCCCTTCCCCCACCCCCCATTTTGCAGCACGAGGCTTTGCCACCCACAACACGAAAGAAGTGATCTCATGTTAGTTTCTGTATGGATTAAAGTCTTTGCGCTGTGAGTGGCAAACCTCCCGGAGTAATGGGCTTAATTATGCCCTGAGGTTTGTCAAGAACTGGATTCCTTCAGACTCTCTCCCCAAAAGCCCTCTTGAGTGGGCGCCAGTTCTGGTCCTTTTTATATAAAATAAGAATGGTCAGCACTTACATCATTCACTGGTTTTCACTGAAATACCTAAGACACCAAAAGGCAGGAAGGAAATGGGCTGGTTAGAAAGAAGCAATTCAAGTCCCAGAAGTGGGGAGGACCCGTGTCTGCAGCCCCTTCTCACCTGCTCGCCCGTGGTGGGGAAGACAAGAGCCAGGGTGCCCCCCCCCCCCACTGGCAGCGTCCCAGGGCAACTCCTGTTTCTGCCCAACCCAGACATGCAGGAACCGAAGGCCCCACTCAGTGCCTCCCGACACTGAGCTGTCCCACCCGCGTTCCTGAAAGAGGAAAAGTGTTCCAAGTGCCTTCTTGCTCAGGACACCGTACATTCTCTAGAACTCCCTTGCATGTGGTCCATTGTTCTTTTGTCCTTAGAATAAGGTGACCAGATGTCCCGCTTTTGGCGGGACAGTCCCAATTTTTAACAATTTGTCCTGCGTCCCGCAGTGTTTTAAAAGGTCCCGATTTTTGGAAAGAATGAACAACAAGCTAGGGAACGGCGGGAGAACGGGAAGGGATGATACAGTTTTCGGCGGTCAATGGTGTCCCGCTTTACCAATGTTAACAACTGGTCACCTTACCTTAGAAACTTCTTTCATTTAAAAAAAAAATTTTATTGATTTCAGAGAGGAAGGGAGCGATAGAAACGTGGGTGGTGAGAGAGGACCCACCTGCCTCCTGCCTGATCAGCTGCCTCCTGCATGCCCGTCTCTGGGGATCGAGCCCACGACCTGGGCATGAGCCCTGACTGGGACTCGAAGATCCGTAGGTCAACAACCACTGACCCACGCCAGCCAGGCTTCTTTCATTTGCTCGGATGCTGGCAAAGCTGCATGTTGTGTGGCCAGACCTGCGCGGCGTGTAATTGGCTTGGAGTGTGTGTAGCTTGTGCGTTTCTTTCTGAAATGAGGTGCTAAGTGGCCAGGATTAGGGAGTCGGCACTCTGTAACCCCTGTAATGCCCAGCAAGTCACTGCCCCAGGTGACGAAGACCAGGGCATGTGTCCTGAGGGGACGTGAACCAAGGGACCTGGCTGGCAGGCTGGGTGGGGCTGAAAGGGTCACAGCCTCCCTCCACAGGGCCACCATCTGGACCCACCGTGTTCGCTTTCTGGAAGAACGGGCTTTGCCACACTGGTCAACCTTCACCATCTGGAACGCAGGCAAGCAGGGCCGCCGGCTCTACCGCAGCCTTACAGCAGGGGCACAGCGCAAGGTGGGCACCTCCTCCCCTGGGCCCTCCCCCACACCTCTCCCCACCCCGACCCCCAGTAGCACTGTCCAAGGCTGGATATCCTATGTCCTCCCCAGGTGGTTGCCTTCTGCGACGTAGATGAGAACAAGATCAAGAAGGGCTTTTACTGCTACGAGGACTCTCAGGTGGAGGCCCCTGGTGTCCCTGGACTGGGGGCTGGGTCCTGCACGGGTCGCCATACCACACCCGGTCCACCTCTAGGACGCCATCCTGGACAGGCCACCTGGGCCCTGGCAGCTGCAGACACAGCCCCAGACTCCTGGGGGGGTTGGGGGGGCCCCAAAGTAACCTGTGCCCACCCTGTCTTTTCACTGGCAAGCCCTGCTCACAGGTCCAGGTCTCCCACCGCCCGCCTGGGTGGGTTCCATGGCGGCTGAGGTGACTGGGCAGGGATGGGTGGGTCCTGGGTCTAGCCTGCTCTGTGCAATTGGGAGGGGTACAGGGCTCAGGTGACAGAAGGAGCAACACCCACGCCCGCTTGTCTCAGGAAAAGCCCAAGCCCCAGGTGCCCATCCTGCACTTCCGAGCCGCCCGCCCGCCCTTCGTCATCTGCGTGAAGCTGGTGAGTGTTGGGCTGCGGGGCACATGGGGCGGGGACACTCCCTGGATCACCAGGTGGCTCAGCGTTTAGGAGCTGGTTCCCAGGCTGTGCTGGGAGGACTCCCTGATGCCCACCTACCATCCCTGCAGGCTTAGTGCGGGGGGCGGAAGTGGGGTGCCGTGTCCACGTCACTGGATGGTGCCCACAAAGTGGCCAGGCCAGGGGACGCCCAGATGGGGGTGCAGTGCTCTCACCGGTTTTAAGATGCATGTTCTTGCTCAGGACACCGTGAGCCTGAGCCCCTCCCTGTATTGACTGGGCATGTGGATCCCTCTCCTGTGATGTTTCTAAGCAGCTGCTCCCCTTACCTGTGGGACTGTGTGCCTCCTGACAGCGTAGCTGCCACCCTTACCTGCTGGGTTAGCACCCTTTGTTGGCTTGTCTGGCCTTTTCATTTTTAAAAAATATATTTTTGTTACTGATTTCGAAGAGGACGGGAGAGAGAAACATCAATGAGAGAACCATTGACCGGTTGCGTCCTGCACACCCCACACGACCTCACGACCTTGGCATGTGCCCTGACCGGGAATTGAACCCTGGCCTCCTGGTTCATAGGTCGATGCTCAAGCACTGAGCCATGCTGGCTGGGCTGGCCTTCTCATGCTCTTAACGGGCTGTGTCAATTGATGGAAGCGTCCAACTGCACTGGAGTCGTGCTCAGGAGGCCTCTTCCAGTCAGGCGCAGGCCTTCCTTCTCGTTGGCCCCTCTGCTGGCCCAGGGCTGGCTGTCAGCCTTGCCCACGACCCCTGGGCCACTCAGTTGGAGCCCAGTTTTCCTATAACATCTCAGGAGCAGCGCAGGAACGGAAGAGGGGGTTTGAGCATGGACGGGAAGCGAATGACAGAAGCTAGGCATTTCAGATGTTTTCTGAGTGGTTTTCATTTATTTTTAAAATATACTTTTATTGCCCTAACCGGTTTGGCTCAGTGGATAGAGCATCGGCCTGCAGACTGAGGGGTCCCAGGTTTGATTCTGGTCAAGGGCATGTACCTTGGTTGTAGGCACATCCCTAGTAGAAGGTGTGCAGGAGGCGGCTGATCGATGTTTCTCTCTCATCGATGTTTCTAACTATCCCTCTCTCTTCCTTTCTGTAAAAAATCAATAAAACATATTTTAAAAATTATTAAAATATACTTTTATTGATTTCAGAGAGGGAGAGACAGAAACATCAATGCTGAGAGTATCAGAGTGGTTGTCATTTAAATACGTGTAGCAGCGCCCAGTAGTAACAGTAAGAGGAGGAGCATGACGGCCCAGGTAGGCACAGCCAGGCCGATTCCCTCGCTGGGCCTGACCCACTCGTGACACCAAGGGGAATGAACATGGTAACCAAGCAGCACCGCCCCCGCCACTTGCTGCCCAAGGCCAGGGACCTATGGTTGTGCCGGCCGTGTCTTTGGGAGCCGGGCTATGGAGGCAGCAGGGGCCTGGGATGAGAGACAGGCCTGGGAGGCCGCGGAGGCGGGAGGCTTGGGGATAGGGATAAGGACCAGGGCTAGGGATGGGGTTACGGGGCCTGGCCAAAGGCAGCATTCCTGAACAGGCCACGCTGAAGCATTTAGGAACCTGCCCCCCAAATCCTGCACCACCCCTGGGGTGACCTCAGCGACCTTGTAGGATCACATGCATGTTCTGGACAGAGCCAGCCTCCTGGGTCCTGACCCTCCTTGCAGGGTCCTGGCCCTCTCTGCTGCAAGGTCAGGCGGAGTGGGAGGCAGGGGGATCCGTCAACAGCTGGTTGAGTGGCAGTTTGTCCCCAAGGGCCACCTCCCACTTGTGTCCCCTGCAGAAGAGGTGGATGGGGGCTCCTGGGTCTGCCCTGCACAAAGGGGTGAGAAGGGACTGTCCCCGAGTCCCTGCAGTGGGGGTCAGCTGCCTATTTAGGGGCTGGAAGGGGGTGTCTCTCAGGACCCCAACCTCCCAGGGTGGTCTCCTGTCCTGCCTCCCCACCCCCAGCAGTGCAGTACAGGTTCACAGTGGACCTCCTGACAGGTGGCCACAGGGGACCCTGAACCCGGGAGGGAGGTTCTGTGGGGACTCCAGTGGGGCCGAGGGAGGCCTGGACCAGCCAGACCTGCTGTTCCTCCCACAGGACCTTACTGGGGGTGCATTTGAGGACAACCTGAGGTCACTGCACCTGCAGGAGGGCCGGGACTTCCTTCACTTCAGCTGACAGGCCCACAGCAGCCATGGAGTCCTGCAGGTGACAAGGGATGGGGGCAGTCGGGAAGGACAGCCGTGTGGTCATGTGGGAACCCACAGGTGGGAATGGCAGACCCCGAGTGGGAGACCTTCACCTGGTGGGGGGTGGGGGGTATGTGTTCTGATTGGGTAGGATCCACACCCTCACTGGGCACCTGATACGTGCCCACACCATGTCCTCTTCTGAGAACGTTTGCCATGTGGAGTGCCTGAGTGTGGGCACTGCCATCTGGCGCCATTCTGGGTGGATGTGCGCTCATCAAAGTGAGCACCCTGGGGTGCAGCTATTGCACTTGACCTCAGGAGACGGGTGGGAGTAAACAGACCACCCAGCGAGAACAGCTGTGCTCAGCACTCGGTGGCAAGGCATTAGGCAGCAGAGGGCAAGGGGCTCAGGGGCCTGCCAGGGGCTGTGGCGGGAAGGGGAGCACATCTGGTTTCCTCTGGTTGGTCTCAGTTGGAAATGGAGCAAAAGTGAGGGAATCTGGCAGTTACTGCAGGCACTGGGCAGGAGCTGAGGTTGCCTGGCTGGTCTGGCATTGTCTGCATTCAGCCTCCCAGTCCTAGGACCCCACCCCTCCCAGTGGCCCCACCCAGGCCAGGAGAACAAATCCCAAAGAGCTTTTCCCTAAATGTGGGGTCTCCTGGCCCCGCGTTCCTCCTTGCGTCTGAGACCTTCCACTCAACCCTTTTCTCCATCCACAAGGAGACAGCTTGTCGTCACACCTGGAAAGGGCTTTGCCGAACTCCCAGCGACGCATAGGACTGTCCCCACAACAAAGAACCATCCAACCCCGATGTGAACAGTGCCGACACTGGAAAACCAGCCAGAGGCTGGAGAGCCCGTCCTACCTATGGCTTGATTTTGTTCTCTTCCTTGAGTCCTACTTTCACTAGGCGCTCCGTGGAGCCGTGTCCGCAGCACCAGGGCGAGCTTATCCAGCCTCTCGACTCCACAGCTGCTGGGATTCGGGCAGCAGGGGCTTGCACTTCGCCGCTGTGTGCCCAGGGGTGAGCCCGTCCTGTGTGGCCGGCTGCCTCCCAACAAGTGTGGGCGCCCGCACGGTCCACATCCCAGACCCCGGGACACACCGGTCCCTTCTCTCAGGCGTCTCCTGACTCTGCCTACATGTTTCCCGGCTGTTCTTCCCGACAGTTTCTGCAGGTTTTCCTGTCCGAGTTCTCTCCTCAGCGGTGTCCACGGGGTTGTTTAATCCATGGAGTGTTTTGTCTTTAAGCTCTTCTTGATAAATTCATTTTATATTTCGTATCTTTTAGGGTTTGAGTCTAAAAACTTCTGGAATGTGAGCTTCCATATTAAATTCTCTCTGTGGGGACCTGCCCACCTACTCTCGGAGGAGTCCTGGGTTTTGCTCGTCTGCCCCTTGTCTGGGGCTCCGTGTCCGAGCCGGTGGCGGCCAGGGAAGAGCTCCTCCCTCCACCCCGGCACCAGGTGAGCCTGAGCCGGATGCTCCGGCCGCGCCTTTCTGGGAGGCGGCCTTGGTCACTGCTCCTCCTGCAGAGGGTCCCAGCTTCTCTTCCTGCCCAGCCCTCAGGCGCACACGTGTGGTCATTTGCTCTTGCCCGCTTCTGGCTACAGGGTAGGTTGTGAGAGCCTGGGGCTTCCCTCCAAACCCCTCACCTAGACTCGGGGGCAGGCAGAGCAGGAGGGAGCCCAGGACGCTCTCTGGCCTCCAGCTTATGCCCCCATTAGGCTGTCCCCCCATTCACCCTCGCTCACAACAGTGTCAGACACAGACGTAGACTGCTCAGCAAGTGGTTTTATAAGGTGCAGACTCGAGTCTAAACAGACAAAAGCACCGGCACTGGGTCACCAGGGTGCGGGCGCCTCTGTGGTGATGAACTCCTCCTCCGCACACATTTCAGCGACGGCCCGGGTTCTGCACCAGGTTTCCTGTCCTGAGAGGCATTTGGCAGCTCTTCCCAGCAGATGGCACAAGTGCTACTCAGCTCCCAATACTGGCCTCAGCGGACAGCAGGCTGCAGCGCACACGACAGGGTTAGTTAGGACGAATGGCCAGCACCATCGTCCGCCCCCTCTGGGCCCTGCTTCCCATAGGAAACTGCGTTTAGGCCTTTTTCCCAGACACTGACACCTGTTCTCCCTGACACACCCATCTGAGTGCAAAATTTTCCTAAAACGAAAAAGCGCATTTTCTTGGGAAGCTGATACTGCGTGGCCTGTCCACGAGGAGACAGTAGTGTCCCAATGCTCCTCCTACCAACTCCGCCCTAGTGTCCCCTGGGGGCTGACAGATCAGCACCTGCCCTGCACCTGCACCAGGCTCCCTGGGGGGACTGCCATGTGGGTGCCCCGCCCCCCGGGATCCTGAAAGCCAGGAGGACCCAGGTGTCTAGGCTGGAGCTCAGGACAGTAGCACGTCGGAGGCCTGGCCTGGAAAGAGCCCCCGGTGTCTCTGGCACTGCCCGAGGGGGACGTGCAGTTACCTTGGGGACCAGCTGAGGTCTGGGCACCCCGAGGAGGTCACACAGGCGGTTCCGATGGCTTCTTACGAGCAGGAGCTCCAAATCCCTGTGGGGAGAGAACAGGTTGGCTTCAGCTGCAAGAAAGGCCCACTCACTTTAGTCAAACGTGCCACAAGCCTTAGTTTTTTTTTTTTAAATATACTTTTATTGATTTTTAGAGAGGGGGAAGGGAGAGGGAGATGTGATAGAAACATCAACTATGAGAGAATCATTGATCGGCTGCCTCCTGCACACTCCCCACTGGGGATCGAGCCCACAACCTGGACATGTGCACCCGACCAGGAATCGAACCCTGATCTCCTGGTTTATATATAGGTTGATGCTCAACCACTGAGCCACACCGGCCTGGCTAGGGAATTAAAAAAAAAAAAAAAAAAAAAAAAAAACAGAAAGGGATTATATATAGTTTAGAACCTTCCCATTCTGCCCAACACCGAGGCAAGTCTGCGCACAGCAGCCCCGCTGCAGCCACGCCACACGGACACACAACACATCCTCGCCGGACGAGGCTCCCACACTGCACCCACGGCTTCTGACACTGCAGCTTGGGCAGGAGCCCAGTCCCCGTGCAGCAGACCTGGGGGCACCAGTGGCCATCACACCCACCGAGGAGCAAAAACAGCCCATTTCACTTAAAAACAGCACTTGGTGTGGGAGGGAGGTGCTGGAGGCGGTCAAGGGGGGGGGAAGGGGACATATATAGTAATTCTTTCAACAATAAGGATTTTTTAAAAATTTGCACGTGTGAGAAAAATAATTTCACTTTGAAAATGTTGTCCCTGAGCAGCTGGGAGGCGCCCTGCTGCTCCACATGTGGCTGGTACAGCCCTCTGGGTGCGAGGGGGAGAGCCTGTGATAGCCGCCACCATCGCCACCTCAAACCCAGAGCCCAGGCTGTCGAGGGATGGATGGGAGCCTTGCTTTTCCCATTCCCTGTTCCCTGCGGGGCTTTGGGGAGAGACCGGGGGTCAGGAAGGGAGGTTGGCACGACCCGCGCCCTGAGAAGGGGAGAAGCAGAGCACTCACCAGGCGGTGTCGCTGAGCACAGCCATGACTTCGTCCAGGACGTCCGCACCCACCACGCCGCTGTAGGTGAGCAGCATCTCGTACACCTGGCTCGCGGTCGTCTTGCGGATCTGGTTGGACAGAGCATTAGTGCGAGGGGGACCCTGGAGTCCAATTGAAGCCTGAAGGACATGCTGACCTCGGATCCTATCTGGGGAGACCTGGCCGTGACTGCACGGGTTCCCACACAGCAAGAGGCCCCTGCCCCCCGGTGATCCCTCCAGAGCCTCATGGAAGACCTGCCCTCGTCAGGGGCACTTCTCGCCTGCTTCTGCCCTTGGACCCCCTGGTGGCATGCCAGAGCCGGGGCTCCAGTCCCGGGCCACCCCAGGGTGTGAGCAAGCAGCTCGGGGCTGCTGGGAGGTGCGGGCTCCTTGCACCCTTAGGAAAAGGTCGCGTGTGGGTTCCCTGAAGAGCATTCCTTCAGCCAAAGGCAGGAATTTCTAGGAAGCCTGACCCTGCAGTGGGCAGTTCTGGGTGAAGGCATCACTCGGGTGTGCGGAGCTTCCAGGCCCCCCCCCCCGCCCCCGCCCAGGGCCTGGGGGGCGGGGGAGAGTCGGGGAAAGATATGGGGGGTAGGGCCTCAATTGTGTGTCACCTGCTGCCCCTCAAGGGCAGAACCCTCCCCACAGAAAGACAGTGAAAGTCACACAGCAGCTGCCACTCCCGAGACCCGAGGGTCCTCCCAGCAGAGGACACCCCACCCACACGCCCCGGGCTGTCTCAGGAGGCAGCGTCCCACCGGGACCAGGGCTCGCTCTGTGGCCGCTCTCCCGAGCACCCACGACACTGGCACCAGCAAGCAGAACACGCAGCCGCTTGTCCCTGGGAAACCCCAAGGGTAGGTTGCTGGTCACACTCACCACGGGGAACGGGTGGCACAGCAGGAGCAGCAGCTGCAGCAGGACCTTCCTCCGCACGCCGCCGGGGAACTGCGCCATCCCACAGAACCTGCCGGCAGCGCACAGTGAGCGACCTCCGCCCCAGCCAGCCACCCGCGCTGGCACAGATGCCCGAGGCGTGCCGACCCCAGGCCTCAGGGTGGTGCTCCAGTTTAGTCACCACAATCACTGCAGATCGAGGCATCCGGATCTGTCTAGATCTCCAGGTCGGGACACTCAGCCTCCCCTCAGGCCAAGATCACGCGTGGTCAGGGCTGGGGACATGGCTACTGCTTCCCTCTTGTTCTCAGGATTCCACACGGCCTCAGGGCTTCCCACCCCCTCCCCGAGCCGGCCAGTGTCAGCCTGCGTGGACTCACACGGCGATGCTGGACCGCAGTTTCTGGACGTCCTTGGACTTGCTGGTTTCCGCCTTACAAAGCTCCAGCAGCTTCACGCAAAACGGGTGGCTGCAAGGACAGCACAGGCAGGGGATGAGCTGCTGGGAGCTGTCCTGCAGCACATGCGGCAGCGATGACCAGGTCACCTTAGCTGGCTCTGGTGCCGCGCGACCAGTGCCCATCAGGCAGCAGCGAGTCCCTGGCCCAGTGGGTGCGGCGGCCCAGCTGCTGGGGACCTCACAGTCCAGAGACCCTTCTCACTGGCTGCTGCCCGCTCACGCCTGCAAGGGGAGCGGAGTCCCGCCTACAGGGTCGTCTTCTCAGGCCTCAGGCTCCTTTCACATGACATTTCAGATGCAACGTCCAGACAAGTAATGAGACCCACGGGGAAACGAGAAACTGCACGGGGATCCCCACGAGGACTGCAGCCCAGAGCCACACAGAAGAGAGCGGACAGGGAGAAGGCAGGCCGGGCACGAACTGCAGTCAGGGACCCTCCCGATTTGGAAACAAACCAGATGAAAGGAGACACCTGAAAACTACAAAACCAAACACAGGTCCTGCACACACACACGAGGCAGGGATGACCTGTCCCAGACACCAGCGGGTGGAAACAGACCCAAGCGACAGCACAAAGGCAGGAACAGCTGCCGGTGCAGGGATGCAGCAGGCACAGTGGGGTTCCTGAGAACTGGGGGGGAGGGGTGGGGGGAAGCCAAGTGCCCCGAGGACAAAACTCCAAGAAATGTGACAGCTCCAAGAACTTCCTAGAACAAATGAAAACCAATGGGACCACAGAGCTGAGTTTAACAAATGCCTATGAAGACACACCAATTGGTTGGTTGCCTCCTGCACGCACCCCGACCACCCTGACCAGGGCCGGGGCAACTGCAACCCAGGTATGTGCCCTTGACCAGGACATGAACCTGCGATCCTTCGAGTGAAAGCTGACACTCCAACCACTGAACCACACCAACCAGGCTAGGAGACATTTTTTAAGTCCAGAAACAAAAGAGCTGCCTAGAGTTCTGTGAAAAACACTTGCAAATGGAAACGAGAAAGCGTGTACCAGCGTGTATCACTGGGAGAAATCCTGAAGAATGTTCATTCGGCAGAAAGAACACGACCCCAGGTAGGGATTTTGGGAGCAACGAGGGACAGAAAGTAGTACCCACGGTTGTGGGTAACAAATACTAAAGCAAAACAACAACTACAAATGCAAACGGACCCATCGTGTCCCGAGTCCTTGGAAGAGGCCAGGAAGAGAGAGAAATACTGAAAATGAGACGGACAGGGTGACCATGGATAGAACAGAAAAGAGGGAAAAGTCCCAACAAACCTAAGAGGACCCAGCAGAGGCCACAGAGGCCACACCTGGGGCCTCCGCTCCATCCACCGCGACAGCACAGGCCCGTCCCTGCTCCCCCCTCAGCTGCCCAGCCAGCCTCACGGGGGGCATTTACAGGGCACATAGAAACCGGCCTGAACACACTAGGAAACTAGCCCTAAATTCTCATCTCCGGCTTAACCGCTGTTTCTTTAAAAGATGAATCCCGAGGCTTAAGCAGTCAAGCAGCCAACTCGGGGAGAATCGAACACTCACTCCTCCTCTGCGGTGAAGATGTCGAAGCAGCCATTGGCCAGCATCTGGTCCAGCATCTTGAGCAGCGGAACGGACACCCTGCGGGGAAGGGACAAGCTGTGAGGCCCAGGGGCCACCCGAGGGAGGAAGGGAGGGCGTGTGGAGAGTGGGACTCTCGGCCTGGATACCGCCAGCTCCCAACACCTCCCACCCTGCAACGGCGCCACCACCCAGTCTAAACCCTGCAGGGAGCTGTCAACAATGGGAAGCCCCTTCTGAACTTGTAAGAAACACAAAGGATCAAGGGAATCCCATCCCCCGGGAAGGAGGGCAGGACGGCTAACACAGCTCCACTTAGAAAGTTACGGTGACGCTCAGGCTGCAAAGGTGCGAAAACAGATCAGAACAGCCCCTCTCTCCTCGCGGGCCAGTTTCCGAGGAGGCACGACAGCTGCGCGGTGACCCACCCAGAGCCAACGCGGGTGCGGGCACCGCCCAGCGTCACACAGGCCAGAGCCTAAGACTATAAAACGTCCACAAGAAGCCAGGAGAGAAAACCTTGAGGCAGGCAGAGACTTCCTAGGTGTGACATGAAAACCACAGCCTGCGAGAGAACAAGTGAGCAAACAGCTCATCAAGACGTGCACCTGCTGAGCAGGAAAGACAAGCTGCCACGGGAGACAAGCCTGCAAGTCCCACGCCGAGATGCAAGGCCAGGGGCGGGGGGAACCCCAAGCCCAGCAGCCAGAGAAGCCAAAACAGGCAAAGATGTGCTCCCCCTGACCAGGACGCAGCTACACCCCCCCCCCCCCCCCCCCCGTCCCCGCCACAGCAGCGGTGAGCAGAGACTGCAGGAGGCCGCACACGGGATGCCAATGGGGCGCCGGGAACACGCAGATGGTACCAGCAGGAATGTAAATGGCACGATCTCTTTGGACAACAGCCAATTGTTTTTAAATTTTAATACTGGCCAACACATGACCCAGCCAGCCCAGCCCTGGCCTCTGCCCCGGAGAAAAGGGGAGACACCCACGGAAGACGTATACGGGGTCGCTCACTGCAGCTCCAGCCCCCACACCGCCCAGTGAGCAGAGAAGCCCGGTGCCACCACGCAACAGGACAGCACTGCACCGCGTGCCAGACAAGGCGCTGGACCAAGAAGCCGGCGCAGAGGGCACACGCAGCAGGAGTCCACAGAAAATTCTGGAAAGTGCCACCTATGCTGAGTTGGAGCCTTGGGGCCAGACATAGGGGAGAAGGAGGGCTGCGGAAGCTCTCGGGGTACGGGGGTTGTGTCTTGACTGTGGTGATGGCTCTGTGGAGGCCAACAGGACTCAAAATGGCACGTGCATTTCACCAGATGTGCTCACGCCCGGCTGCTCACAGAAAGAGGAGAGGCCACGCTGAGCTCTCCCGGAGCTGCGTCTGCGCTTCTCCCGACAGGAGAGTTAACGGCTGCTGCAGCCCCTCGAGGGGTGACCCACCTGCCCAGGGCCATGTGGAACTGAGTCCGGCCACAACCCTCTTGGAGGGCTGGGTTCGGGGCCCACAGAGTCCACTCTCTGCCTTCGTGGGAAAGTAGTGAGCAAAACCCTAGAGCAAAACGTTTAGAACAAGGACCCTTTTCTCACCGTGATGCCCAGCCCAGCTCACTAAGCGCCTGCGCCACTGCCCAGGGGCTATGGCTGCGGGCGGAGCTGTGCCAGCACCTGGTCTGGGGCCACTACCTGGGGGAGCACACGGGCACCTTGCGCCGTCACCTTCCCTTCCAACCTGTGCAAACTCCGAATCCCACAAGCCCAGAGTGCAGGCTGCAGGGGCCCCGAGGGGCGGGGTGGGAGGTGCCCCGGCCCTGTGGCCGTGGCCCTGGCCTGTGCCTGCCCTGCCGCGTACCTGTCGTTCAGAAGGTTGTCCTCGAAGACCTGCAGGAGGGTCCCGCTGAAGCTCTCCAGGGCCTGCGGGTCGTTCTGAATGCGCTTCATGTGCGCGAACAGACTCTGGGTAGAGTGCCTGACCTGCAACACAGGGACCGACCTCGTCCTCGTCCTCACCCTGTCGTGAGGCCACCCCCCTTGCCACCACCTGCCCGAGTTGGTCGCAGCGACACAGAGTGCACGGTGGTAGAGGAGGCTGAGCCCCAGAGGGAAGGGCCCTTGCCGACGCCCGGCCAGACCAGCGTGAGCCGGACCACAGCCAACGCCTGCCACGGAAACGCTCCCTCCGGGCGGCAGCACACGCTATCACTCGGTGGCCACATCACCCCTAAGCCAGCCACAGTGGGGTGGTCAGGGACTCCTCGGGAAACAAGGCAGGAGGCCAGAGCAGGGCCTGCAGACTAGAGGAAGGGAGGGGCCCCTGCAGGGGAGCCACACCGAGGCGGCCAGGGGTCCCTGAGACTGGCCACAGCAGCCACCAGCTGACAAGGAAGCTGAGAGACTGGCGTTAGAGACGGCAGCTCTGACCAGCCCTGCCGCATGCCCAGTGGCCTGGGGGCCGACCACCAAACCGAGAGGGTGAGTCCCGGGAATGAGTCAGCAGAAGCAGAGAACAGACCTAGCCCTGCCCGACCCTGCGGGCACCACTTTGAGAACAGAATACAGGAGAACGCTATATGCTGATTTTTAAAGACAAAAACACAATTATAAAGATGAGCCTATGATGAACAAGCATGAGGAACACACAGATTTCCCAACGAAGTGAACAACTGGCAATAAAAAGTATAATCAGTGAAACCAAAATCTCACGGGGGAGACAAGCACAGATGACAGCAAGCTGCGAGGGGGCAGAACCTGGCAAGGACGCGTGCGCGGCAGAGAACAGACGTGGGGGAAGCGCTAGAGCAGGAGCAGGCGGGGGGGAGGTGGGCTGACACTGTCCCCAAAGTGCCAAGAACCCTGGACCCAACAATTCACAGAACAACGCGTTCCCACCGGAGCCATCGCAATGGAACCGAGCCCCAGGGGTCACAGCCAGAGAGCAGCGCCGCCCCGCCGCACACGGCGCCGGAGGAAGCGGACAGGCACGCGGACCACAAGGACTGGGGCGGGAGGGTTCCGCAGGTCAAACCGACCGACGCTTTTTAGAAATATACTAGTGTGTGTGTGTGTGTTTTTATTGATTTCAGAGAGGAAGGAGGAGGGAGAGGGAGAAACATCAATCATGAGAGAGAATCACCAATTGCCTGCCTCCTGAGTGCCACACACTGGGAATCAAGCCCACAACCTGGGCATGTGCCCTGACCTGGAATTGAACTGTGACCTCCTGGTTCATAGGCTGACCACTGAGCCACACTTGCCAGGCTAAGCCAACACCTTTGAGGGTCGGGGAGTGTGTGAGCACCACGCCAGGAGAAACATGACAACAGGAACTGGAAACACCGACCTCCCCTGGAAACACCATGCACAGAAGGAAAGGGACCTAGAGCAACAGGGTCCGTCGGCAGTGGGCACACGGCGTCCAATGCGGCAGCATAGGGCGTGGGACAGGGCACAGAGCACTGATGGCAGCTGAACCGCGTGCCAGGAACAGAGATTCGCCACCATGTCCCGGTTCCTGAGCTCCCCTCATCAGAGCCACCCTGGGGCCCTGCCCTGGGAGCCTGAGTCCAGGAAAGGAGCTGTGCCGGTGAGGTGACGCCGTTCCCAGGGCAGCCCTGGCAGCGCACGGCCCAGCCCCACAGAGACGGGCTGCCCCAGCTCAGGACAGACGCCCACCCAAAGCCGCTCGACTGGGAAAGAGGCCGGGCCACACGCATGCTCACCGTGGACTCTGTGAGGCCACCCACGGACACGGCCAGCCCCAGCAGCACGTGGTAGCGGTAGGCAGGCAGCCCCAGCAGCTGGGTGATGCGAGGGAAGGCCTGGGATGGTGCGGTCCAGTTGACGGAGGCGGCCTCGGACCTGCAAGGAGCCTCAAGCTGGAGGGGCCTGCCTTGCCGCCCACCGCGATCAGGCACGCGGACCCTCCGTACCTGGGGAAGAGCTGCTCCAGTTCTGCCCGGTGGGGCACGTGGGGGACGGTGGGGCCAGCTGAGCCGGCTGCGTGCAGCAGCGTCATGAACACGCGGGCAGCGTGCGCACGGAAGTGGTCTATCTTCTCGCTGGCCTGCTGGGCCAGGCAGCACATGACCCGCTGGCAGCTGCAAACCAAGAGCTCAGCCGTAGCACAGCTCCAACCCGAGGGCGCCCGAGACACGGCTGCAGGTCAGCACGGGCTTTGCCCCCTGCCCACACGGCAGGGCCCCACCACAGCTGCGCTTCCCAGAAGCCCAAATGCCAGGTCTCGGGTAGAAGCAGTGAGGACAGAGGGCTCCAGGTGGGCAGCAGGTGGGAATGGGGCACAGGGAAGGAGGCGGGAAAGACAGGGACAAGGAGGGGCACCTGGAGGAAAAGGGCAGAAGGAGGAGGGAGCATGGGGCGAGGGCAGGTGGGGCTCAGGAAACGGGACTGGCACAGATGCAGCAGCCCCGCAGAGGGGCATGGAGACGCCGCAAGTGAGGTGCCCAGGGGTAGCCCATGTCCTGGGAACTGACAGGAGAGGGGGCAGCCAGGCCCCCAGCTGGAGCAGGTCAAAGGCCCAAAGCCTGAGGAGTGACCCCTGCCCTGGCCTCACCCAGGAATGGCTGTCCCCCTGCCGGCCTGAGCCCTGATGGAGGGGGAGACCTGGGCCTGAGCCGCGGGGTCAGGAGCTGGGGACAGGACAGACCCTCTCCAGGCACAGGTGGGTGCACGCTGACACTCACGTGGGAGCCTCGATCAGCTCTGGCTGGTCCCGCCCCAGTAGAAGTGTCAGGTCCATCAGACTGGTCATGGCGGCCTCTCGGACCCTGCAGGGACAAAGAGGGACGAGGAGGAGGAGGGGTGAGGAGCCCGCTCCTGAGCTTGAGGTGACCGTCAGCCACGTGCAGGAAGGCGACGCTGAGGCCCTCAGCCCAAACGCACTTCAGCGGGAAGCATCTATGAGCAGCCCTCCTCCTAGAACGCTTCTCCCATGGCAGGCGGACAAGGACGTGCCCCGCAGACAGCAGGTCCCAGCGAGCGGGCACGAGGGCTCGCCAGAAACAGCACTGGTTTTCCAAGAGCTTTTAAGTGCAAAACACACCCACTCTGCAAAGCCTTCTCCCAGCAGAACCTCCGAGGAGCCTGGCCTCCCCTGGGAGGACGCGCAGAGCGGCTCCTTCCTGCTGCCCAGGGGTCCCCAGACCAGGACGGCTCTGTCCACTCTGAACACACCGTCCAGCAGCAGCTCCCAGGAGAGGAACAAACTGACACAACCTGCAAAGCTGAGCTCACACTGTGGCCTAAGTCCAGAGTGAAAGGACATTTTTAACTTGGGACAATGTGCACTCAACCCGGGTAGGACACAGCCGGGCCACGGGGATCACGGATACAACGGCCCCACAGGCCTGGGGCACCACCCTCCCACCAAGGAGTGAATGGGCCCACAGGGGAGGCAGCCTGTGCTGCTCAGAGTGAAGAGGGGGGCACGGGTGTGGGCCTCAGCCCAGGGGAGGCCTCAGGAGAGTGAGGTGCTGAGGGCAGGCACAGCGTGCTCAGAGGTGCAAGGCAGACGCAGGCCAGAGGCTGATGGGAAGGGTGGCTCAGACGCCAGGGCGTAGCCACCGGCAAACTGCTACTCAGGACACGTGATCTCTGGAGGCGCCAGGGAGCAGGCAGAGCGTGGAAACAGGGAGGACCCCCATCTCTGTGGGCGCAGCACTCACAGGGAAAGGCTGGGGGAGGGACACAGAGACCCAAACCTGCACACACCCCTCAGGGCCCTCGCCAGCTCCTAACTGGTCAAGCAGAGGTGAGGGTCTAAGGTCCTGAAGTCAGGAACTGGGGGCGTGTGAGCAAGAGGAAGGCCCTGGGCACTGAGGCCCCTCAGCTGGGGCTGCAGACACAGGCCACGCCCTGGGGTGTAGGCAGGAGTAAGGGCCGGGCCAGCCCAGCCCAGCTGAGGGCACTCGGTGACCTGGCCCCACCACGTGGGCCTCCCATGAGGAAACCTACTACCTGCTCAGAGGAGATTACACAGCCCGAAGCCTCTACAGCTTTGACCTCACAGTCTCTGATTTAGTTAGAAATTAAAAGGATAAAAACAAAAACAGACTGCCCAGCCAGTGTGGCTCACTGGTTGAGCATCAAGCTAGGAACCAGGAGGTCACAAGTTCGATCCCTGGTCAGGGCACAGGCCCGGGTTGCAGGCTCAATCCCCAGTGTGGGGCATGCACGAGGCAGCCGATCAGTGGTTCTCTCTCATCATGGACGTTTCTCTCTCTCTCTCTCTCTCCCTCTCCCTTCCTCTCTGAAATCAATAAAAATATATTTAAAAAAAGAAAGACCGAGTGCTAAAGTGATGAGAAAGCGCGCCCGGGGCTGGTGTGACGGGCAGAGCCTTCAACGCCACGAGGAGCACACTGAAGAGAAAAAAGCGGAAACGATGATGACTTTCTGCAAAGAAGGAGAATCTCTGAGAACAGACAGGGCGCCACCGAACTCAGACCTACTCTCCGGACCAACAACTTCAGCGGGGACTCTGCTCTGGCCGGAGGTCATCCTGTCGCCCACACGCCCGGCATGCCTGGGCTCTGGGCACCGACGGGACCTGGGGGGACCTGGAGGGGACCCTTCCTCCCTACTTCCCTGCGTGCTCTGAGGTAACCACAGCAGCAGCGGGAAGACCAGGGAAAGCCCACCACCTCCAGGACTGCGTGGAGGAGCCCGGGGCGTGCAGGCCGCCTCACCACGCGCCCACGTCCCCGCGGCTGTCGGTGGTGTAGTCGCGCAGACAGTCCAGCAGCGTGCAGTAGATCTGGGACACGTTCCCTTTGCACACGGCCTCATCCGGGGTCCCTTCTGCTCTCACACCGACAGTTTGACAGATCCTGGAATAGAAGCAGCTCGTGTCCGCGCGTCCTGCCGACCCTTCCCGTCGCTGTGTCCCTCCAGCCTGATGGGCTTCTCCTCACAGGACATGCTCAGAGCAGCCTGGCACCTCCAAGGGAGGCTCTGCCGCCCAGCGTTCCTCACGCCATCGCCACCTCTTCTCCGAACCACGCTCTCTAGTGTCTACAGCTTAGAAGGCGAGTTGTGCCCGGCCCTCTTGCCCTCCATCTGAGCAGAAAGGGGACAGTGTGCCATCAGGGCCTGGACAGCATGTGGGCTCCACACAGCGTGTCCTCCAATGTGCTGAGGGCAAGGGCGGGGGGGACAGATAGCGCATCCTACATGTATGCGTTTGTGACTAAGAACCAGACCCCATCCGCACTGTCTTGTCCTCGTCCTTGGGGTTGCCCATCTTTAAAGGGGTCCCGTTTCCTAAAGTGATGGAGTGAGCACACCATGGGCTTCATGTTCCCTAGAATTAGGACAGAACTGCAACAAGCCTGAGTCAGAAACATTCTTTCCAATCCTTCAAAGAGAGAAGAAACTAGAAAATGAAAAATAGCATTTGCCTCTAAGCAGATTCACCAGAGAACGGGCTTCCGAAGGACAGCTGTGAGCACCCCTTTGAACAGGTCGCTGGCTCCTGAGCGCGAAGACTTGGGGAGGGTGGGACTCACCTGGCGATGGCCTTCACGGCATCCCGCCGGGACTCCGCGAAGCTCACGTCCTCCGAGGAGAGGGTGACGGCTCTTAACCCCGCTAGAACCTGAGAGGCAGTGACCAGTCACCACCACGAGATCGACGCACTTTCCCACAAGTGGAGGCTCAGCCCTGGTGCCGCTGCCCGAGTGAGCGCCTGCCCCGTCCTGGCCAGGACCCTGCCCGCTCTGCCCCGCCATGAGGCAGCAGCTCAGCTCCAAGTCAGGTGTTGTGTGTGGATCTGCCCAGGGTGAGTTTCAAGTCTGTCTGGGGGTGGACCCCGAGAGACACCCGGCAGGAACGTGTGCCCCCCCACCCCCGCATGCGTATGGTCTCACACACACCACCGTCCTGCACAGACCCTCTTCCATGCGCAGCGCAGCCTCACCTGCTGGAGCCTGCCTCTCAGCAGGAAGCCTGGGAGGGCGCCCAAGGCCATGGCGAAGCCGCAGCGCGTCATCTCCTCCGGGCTCTGCAGTTCGGCGAGATACTTCTCCACCAGCCCCTCTGAAAAGAAGCCACAGGGTGACCCACCGCAGCCCAGGGTCTCCTTACCTGCTCTTCACAGACGTTTCAGAGGCAAGAGCCAAACAGCGTCCGAAGAGAAGGGACGAAGTACTCAGGGCTCAGAAGCAGATGTGTTTTCAAAGTGGGATTCATCGAGAGAGATTTGTAGAAATTTTACTGGGTGGTTTTAAGGTTTTCATGAGCCATTTCAACAAATTATTTCACTCAGAAAAATAAATCCAGGAGGGCATTGAGAATAGTCGTAATCCTCATTGTTTACTAAGAACACAAATGCTCACTGTGGAGACAGCGTCTTCCTCAAACGAGGGCAAACGCCCTGGCAGGTGCTCCTTCGGCTGCAGCACCATCCCATGCACCAGCAGGTGGTGGGTTGATGCCCAGTCAGCGCACACGCCTGGGCTGCGGGCTCAACCCCCAGGAGGGGCGTGCAGGAGGCAGCCAATAGACTCTCTCTCATCGCTGATGCTTCTCTCTTTCTCTCCCTCGCCCTTCCTCTCTGAAATCAATAAAAATGTATTTTAAAAATAAAATAAAGTTCCATTTGTTCCTGCACTACTCTGACACCTGTGGTGGAACTCAGAGAGGACACCAGTAACAACAGGAAAAACCCCACCGCCCTTCCCCCTTACAATTCACATGCGACTCCAAGGTTCATTTCTGAGTATTATTTCTTCTATATTCAGAATGGTGTGATATGGTACACTTTCCTTAGGCAAAAAGCAAAACTTGACCTTATCCCAATTTTTAAAATAGACTAAATACAAAACAATTACTGTCTCTTTCAGTTAAACTGCCCGTGGGGAAGGGATCCAGTAAAATACTATTAATCTGGAAAGTCTGACTAATGTACACATGCAACAACCTAAAACCGTTTCCCATGCATAGGAGAGGCTGCACTGCATGCCTACGGAGCAGCAGGGGCATCCACAGGCAGCGTGGCATGTGAGCGCGGAGCTTCCTGATCAAAGCAACACGGAGTGGACCCCAGGAACGGCCTCGGCGAGGGGTCAGGGGCGCTGCAGCGTGGAGGGTTCTGGGAAACGCCGGAGCCAGGCTGTGTGGCGAGGCAGTGGCATGCTCAGTCCCCATGAAGAGGAGGGCACACGCTGGGAACGTAGGAAAATTCTAAGAACACATTTTACCATGAAACACAAAAGTCAATGAAGTAATCGTGCCTCCGAATGAAAACCCAGGAGAAAGCCTGGGACCAGCAGGACATGGGAGACGGGGCGAGCAGACGCTCAGAGCTGCAGAGCCGGGAGGGAGCATCCGAACACATTCACAGCGACAGCGAGAACGAAGGCGATGAAGAGTCCAGTAAGAGGGAGAGGCAGGTCTATGCAGGAGACAGGGAGCGGCTCCCTACACAGAACTGGAGCCTCCAGAGCTCAGAGCTGCTGAGACAAGAGCTGACTCCATACGCTAGACAGGAACGTCGTGTTCCAGGGACGCTCACACGGGCACCGGCCTCGAGATGTCCGAGCGGGAGACAGCCAGCCTCTCCTGCACGCTGCGGTGGGAAGGAGGGAGCCCAACCCAAACCCAAACCCCTGAGCCTCCCCACCACGCCCCAGAGGGCCCGAGGGTCAGCACGACAGCCACTCACCCTGCCCAGCGGAGTCCGCCTTCCCGGGCTCCTCCGTGTAGTACTCGCGGCAGAGAGCAGCCAGGGCGGAGACAGCTGCTTCCTAGAACCACGCAGGACACAGCACCTCAGCCTCCCGGGAACCATGGGAGCGGCCGGGCTGCTCCGTGGTCAGACACAGAAATAAATTACAGCCCTCCCTCCAGCACGACTGCGTGCTGTCATCTGTCAGGTAGTTAAAAGTTTAACATTTTTTGCAAATAATAAACTGAATAGAAAACTTGATTATTTCTTCCAAACAATGCAAACTCCACGTCTTATCATACGAACAGTTAATAACAGGATGGCCCTTTCTTTCCCAGCAGAGGTGATGAAGGAAAAGGTGTGTGCAACGTGGGCGAGAGCTCTCTGCAGGCTGTGCAGGGCCTTATTTAGAGAGGACTCGGGGGTCCAGGGGCCCTGGAAACAGGAAGGGGCCCCTCAGCACCGATCCCGGGGCAGAGCCACAGAGTGGGAGGGAGGGAGTGGGAGAGCATGGAGGTGATAGGGACTCGCAGGTCCCCTCCTTGAACACCTGGTCACAGAGGGAGCTGCGAGGAGCAAACACTAGATTCCTGTGTCCTCTCCACTCTCCAGGTGGGAGCAAGGCCGCGGAGCAGCCCAGGGAAGACCTGCAGGCGCCAGGCAGGAGGGGCCCTGAGCGCGGAGAGGGAGCTCAGAACAAGGTGTCACTGGTACCAATCAGGGCAGCAGACTGCACCGGGGTCACTGCTTGTATGAATCAGTAATGGATGTTTTAAAGGAAAGTTTGCCGCACTGATCCTGGCGTGCTCAACTTCAACTAGTAAAACGGTGCTTAAGTCCTACAGAATGACCAAGTTACTCTTCCAAAGGGCTCTGACAAAGCCTTCCATAACCCAGCAGAAACGCTGAGATACACAGGAGAGAATTACCCCTCATTTCTTCATCCTCAATACGAAGCCGAGTCCCTCCCAATGCCCTGGTGATGGTCGCTGTGCGGGGAAAGGAACAGCTCTGTACCCCGCGCCCACCTGGCCCCGAGGGAACAGCCGTGGCTGCAGCTGGTCATCTGCACATACCCATCACACACGCAGCGTCCACCCCTAAAACCCTACAGTGCCAGATCACTGTCAATGAGCAGGAAAAACGCTTGGGTGAACAGAATCAAACCAGAAACAGGAACATAAAAGTTGCATGTTCTGGTCACCAACAGCTGAATTCGTTTTCCTGATTACCTGTTACATAAGCAATAGCAATCACAAGTCCAAGAGAATTGTGGCGTTGCTCAGTTACCCATTAGTGCATGAAAGAGACCACAATGCAGTCTTTTGAAGCAAACACTAAAGTAATGTCGTTCTCGATACAGTGCAGCCACTGGGAAACCCTGCTCCCGCACCTTGATCTGCTGCCTGGAATGACTGGACACATGGTGGAGGTTTCTCAAGGTGTCACTTATCAGCCACTGCCAGCCATCTGTCACAGAAACAGAGAAGACCATTTCCCCAGTTAGGAAGTTAGGTGACATTAAAGTCAACAGCACAGGTCTCCTACCTCTTCAATCAGTGTAGATGGTAAACAAAAGGTGAGTCAGAAAATCTAAAGCAAACTTTCTCCAGGTTGTACAAATTCCAAAGGCCCTCCATTTCCAGGAAAAAGGTCTTCCTTTTGCTGCTGAAGTGCTAAAACTCTTACGATGGGGAAATTCTGTCTTGTTTTGTGGATCCTCACCTGAGGAGATTTTCCCCAACGATTTGTAGAGAGAGTAGAAGAGAAGGGGAGGGACAGAGAGGAACATTGATGTGAGGGAGACACACTGACTGGCTGCCTCCTGCACGAGCCCCGACCACAGCACGTGCCCTTGGGTAGGAACCAAACCCAGGACCGTTCAGTCTGAGGGCCGACACTCTATCCACTGAGCCAAACCTGGAAAACGTTTGTTCTTTTATTACACCTACAAGCTTCAGGTGGTCTGTTCCTGTATCTCTCCCTCAAATAGTCCCCCAACCCCCCACCCCAATAAACACCCAAACATTCCACTCAATCTGGCAACGAATGCCAAACCTACACAGTTCTCCTGAGGCTGCAGAGCCAGGGCAGCCGTGGGACGGCCCTCCTGCCTCTCGGCGGCTGCCTGTTCACACAACCAGAAAAGACCCTGCTTGCTGGGCAGGACGGGCTATCAAGGACATGGGACCTGGACAGGAGCCTGGCCTCTGCCCCCACGAGAGCAGGTTCTCCCACATCCTGCGCCAGTGGCCTTGGCGCCTGCTGCTGCCTCCCCTGGTCCTGCGAGGGCCTGAGCCATGCCAGGGCTCTGAGGAAGGAGCGTGTCTCAGAGGAGAAGGGAAGGCCTTCTTATGAGGGTGTGTGGCAAATCCCATCATTTACAATGGGCTCTAGCAGCAGTTTCAAAGCCAGGAATTCCACTATAGGAAACAATCACTGTCCTGACAGTGGAGCAGTCCTGAAAGAAAAGGCTACAAGGCGAGTCACTGAAGAAAAGCACTTACCGACCACGGCATCACCCCTGAAAGGCATCTTGGAAAGGGACAGGCTTTCTATTAAAACGCACACTAGGAGGAGAAAGGGTAAACGCATGGAGAGCACGTCTGTCCCATCAGGACTATGAACCCCGCCCGCTGGCCCGCCCGCCTGCTCCTGGTGAGGGACGCCAGGACCTGAGCCCAGGGCATGGCCAGGACTGACCAGGCACCTACTCGAGCCCACCAGACACGCCGATGAGACTGGGTTTTCTAGGTTTAGTTAGAAATGCATCAGAAAGCTAGGCATGTCGGCATTTGAGTTCCTTACAAAGTTTAAATGTAATCTAAAAAACTATTCCTTGCTCTGCAGTTAACCTGAATGTGGCTGAAGAGGCTATGATAGCAGCACTCGGTCCCTCACCACCGTCCCTTCCTGAAAGACACCCCATGCCCCTCTCTCCCACCCCATCCTGGCCACTGCCATGGGAAGCCCTGGTCCCCGCACCTTCATCTGCTGTCTGGAGTGACTGGACACATGGTAGAGTCAAGTGAACCCGGCAGCGGGCCACCCGGGGTCCTGCGGAAGGGCACACGCCCTTCGGACTCTCCCCACCCCATGGCGGGATGAGAGGGGGCCTCCTTTGCTCAGACCTACCTGCTTGTCGCATGAGCTCTCCTCCGAGACCTCTGCAAATTAATACAAAAGGGTTAAAGTATCTTATCTTATTATATAAAACAACATAAAATCTCCTCACCAACTAACAGGTACCACTTCAGGCTCCAAACACTATTAAGATGTTACCTAGCAGCATCTGTCAGGGCGCGGGGGAGCTACTCGAGGGCACGAGCACTCACGAAGGTTTTTATGTGCCAGCAACTGCTCAGTGCTCATATACTTATCTCAATTACTTTTTATATAAAACCTTCTTCATCGAGTAGGTTTTCTGTAAATCTCGTCCTTGTATTGTTTGGCAAGACGTAGACTGAAGAGTGATTTTCTTTTTTCTAGTTGATTTTTTTCCACTTACAGTTGCTATTCAGTATCACTGTGTGTTACTTCTACTTGTAAGAAGCTACCCTTCACAGGAAGACATGAGAAGACTCCTGGAACTGTCTCCCAGATGTCCCAAGTCCTACCGGGGGTTCCTCTGACTTGTCCTTTTCACTGGACACTATAGTCCTTACTGGTGTCAATTACATCGAACACTCACACAGAACAGATCCCAAACACTGTTCGACTCTCACTTTGTAAAAATTAGAGGAATTCAACACCCGGCCAGTTCGGTTCAGTGGATAGAGCAGCGGCTCTCGGACTAAGGGTCCCGGGTTTGATTCCAGTCAAGGGCATGTACCTTGGTTGCAGGCTCCATCCCCAGTCCCTGGTCGGGGCTGCGTTGGGAGACAACCAATCGATGTATCTCTCTTACATCGATGTTTCTCTCTCTGTCTCTTCCCCTCCCTTCCACTCTTTCTAAAAACACCCTCAAGTGAGGATTAACAAACAAGCAAGCAATGACAGGAATCTAAGACGCCAGGAAGATGCCGTCATCCCGCCAAGGAAGCACCCACCTGCTTCCGTCGCAAACAAAACCCGGGAGGAGAGCCTGCCTATCTTGCCGGCTCTCACAGTCACATCAAACCGATGTGTAACGCTGGCAGCAGGAAACTGGTGAACGTGAACATAAGAAACACTTGCAAAGACAGAACATCGTTCCATCAGACTTTGGTTTTTGGCCCAGACAGAGGCGAGGACCCAGATTTGCCCTCTGCCTTAAATATCAGAGACATGGATGGAGCAGATGAAACTGTTTCAGGGGCTGGAAAACGGAGGTCCGGGAACACCTAGCTCAGCGAATGCAGCACCAGCTCCTGGGGGGGGGCGGGGAGCAGAAAGGATCCCTGTCCTACACCTGCAAGCTCAGGGGTGACCTCACCAGCTCAGGAACCGAAGGTTACCGCACAGAACGGTCTGAACATCCAGTTCTCACTAACAGCAGGTCATGGCGGGGGTCACGTCCTGGGCCTGCAGCTTCCCTGACAAAGGTCAGGGCTCACCTCAAGTGAGCCTATGGCCTTCGTGCATCTGCGATAACAAACCTCTGGAACGTCAGAGGAATCTCCCGTTGCAGAGCCCGCAGGGCCCACCCAGAGCACGAGACGGCAGAACCCTCGCTGCTATCTCGCTGCCGCATAGCATCTCCATATGCTGCAAAGGTCATCGACGACCCGGGACCTGCCGGTGACCGACCTCCTTGTCCTGCCGTTTTGCTCCGGAGATGTCCCCGCTCTGCTCTCTCCTGTCCCCTTAGTTTACCAGTGGATTCCATGGGACCCTACTTTCATCTCCCCCTTTGATTCTAATGTTTCCAATAAGCTGCAGAACTTCCTTTCTCCAGAGCATTTTCTCAACCTGTTGAGATTTTGCTTCCCAGAAACTGTCATCAGTTTGGCTCCAATAAACTCGTAAAAATTCTCTACAGGTTTGGACATTCCTGGTGTCGACACCCGCATGGGGAGGGGCCCGGTCTGCCCCTGCACAGGCCCAGGCTCTCAGGAAAGCTGGAGGTGGGAGGAGACGTGAAGAACAGAGAGGCTGACATGCACGACCCTGCACCGAAGAGTTGCAGGTTTGATCCCTGGTCCTTCTCAGGGCAAGTGTGGGAGGCAATCAATCGATGTGTCTCTCTCATATTCACCTTCCCCCCCTTTCTCTTACTCTTCCCTCCCCCTCCCTTCATTCTTTCTGAAAATCAATGGAGAAAATACCCTTGAGTGAGGGTTAACGACAGCAACTGAAAAGCCACTAAGAATGCCTGGCTGGTGTGGCTCAGCAGGGCATCGCTCCGTGCAGTGACAGGCTGCTGGCTCAGCTCCGCTCAGGGCACATGTCTGGGTCGTGGGCTCAATCCCTGGTAGGCAAGCAGGAGGCAGCCAATTGCTGTTTCACTCTCACATCGATGTTTCTCTCTCTCTCCCTCTCCCTCCCTCTCTCTCTGTTAAAAAAAAAAATCAATAAAATTAAAGTCACTGAGAAAAATGAATAGGCAAACCACAGACAGGGATAAAATGCTAGGAAATCTTCTACGTCTACAAAGAGCTCATATCCAGAACATGCAAAGATGCTGACAGCTCAGTAAGAAGGCAGATCATGAGATTATCTTAATGAGCAAAAGACCTGAACAGTCTCTTCTCAGAAGACAGAGATGTGAAGGCGCCTGGTCCCCAGGAAACACATGCTCACGGGGCTGGCTTGTCAAGGAGGCCCAGCCAAGGAGGATGTGCAGGAGGAACATGTCACAGCTGCTTCGGGGAGGCCTCCGAGTCAGAAGCAGAGAGGACCAGCCTGAGAGCAGGTGAGCACACAGCACAGGCACCGCACCGAGGACCACGCAGCAGCCCACGGGAAAGCCTGCACAGGGGCCACCACACGTCAGAGACATTGCCCCGAGGAAACCAGAGCAGAGACTTCACAGGACAAGTGGGTCTACGCGGAGTTCAGGAAAGACTGCCCTCAAGCTAGAGAGCAGGCTGCAGGCTGCAGACAGGAAGAGGAAGCGTCAGGCGACAGGGCCCGCAGCCGCACGAACCTCTGGACCCCCAAACCTGTCAGATTCCACATTTCAACCAGCAAGCGTCACATAAACCTCCACATGCTTAGAAGACCAACAGGTTAGACCTCTCAGTTCTTAACGGGAAATGACTGACATACACTCAAATAAACGAGCACAGATGAGACCCCGCAGGGCAGCTGGACAGGACCCCACTCAGCGCTGAGGTGACCCCTCAGGGCGGCTGGACAGGACCCCACTCAGCTGAGGGGTTAGCAGGCCAAGCAGTGCGCTTACTCAGTAAGACAAAACATAAGAATCTCGGGTTCGTAACGCTTACCTGTATAACTGACGATCATAAAGCTAAAATTAAACAGAAAGTTCTTGAGTTGGACGGGTTATTTGGGTTTTCAAGTAGGTAAGTAACATTAACAGTGAGAAAGCAGGGGCGGACCCCGCTTCTCTCTCTGCAGGCACCTCCCTCAGCCTCCTGCTCCTTCTCTCATTCAATCCTCACAACAGCCTCACTTGGGAGAGAATCCAAGGCACGGAGAGGGTGGCCAGACGTGAGGGGTCCTAGACGGCCTCTTGGGCAGAAAACAAAGACCGCCAACCAGGGATTCTGAGGTTCTTTCTTCCAAAGCACCAGAAGCACCTCCCAGCATCCCCACCTCGGCTACAGGACTGAGTGCTCAGATGGTCCTTTCATTCCCCGGAACTGCAGGGAGGAGGCTCCACCCACACTCTACAGAACGAGGTGGCGCGGCCCCCGTATGAGTCTCTGTGCTGCCAGCGCCCGCCTCTCAGGCGCTCATGCTGGCCTGACAGCAGGAGGTAAACAGGTCAGTCTCCATTGTCCAGTGACAAGTGTAAATAAAAGGACCAACGGCTCAGCCAAATCATACAGCAAGCTCATGGCACAAACAGATAAGAGGCTAAGACCCAATGTGCATTATCATATAAAAATACGAAAGTCTAACTAGGCAACCATCTAATCCTCATCCTGGCTCGGAGGCTGTCCTGTACCATGAGACTGTAGCTCACAGATTCCCTCTTTTGAATCACAGGAACCTCTGAGAAGCTGAAAACGCAAAAAGCCCACAGCCCTTCTCCGCGGAGAGTGCGCCACACTCGGTGTAAGTTCAGACTCAGGATGCCCGCCACGCAGGCATACAGGACCCAAAGCCTTCGAGCTGCCTGGCTCTGTGACCCAGACAGGAGGGGGAGTGAGGCCTGTGAGGTACCTACACCTGCCAGACTGCGCCTGGGGCTCTGCCACACGAGGAGAGATGCTCTTCCCACCCTGCGCCCCCCGAGGAGCTGGCCTACAGAGCCGAGAACTGCTCCCCAGCTGACAGCCCAGGTGTGCACTGCCCAGCGCTGAGCCTTGCAGGGAGCTTCCGGTCCTGACCCCAGCCTTCGAAGGCTGAGGGCAGAGCGAGCTTGAGATCAGGCGGACACCCCCAGACCACAGACCTGCTGGTGAATCTGCTTCAGGCCCTGCACCACCGTCTCGTCCAGGTAGTCTGCGACAGGCCTACAGGAGTTCAAACACAGCAGTGAGACCCCGAGCACCACGGCAGCCCGGGCTCAGAGAAACCTCCATCATGCTCAGCGCTTCACCCGCTCCCCCAAACACCTGCGGAAGGTAACCCCCTAAAGCAACACCCACTCAAAGGCGTGGCCATAGCGACCAAATCAGTAAAGCCGGGACCCGGATGCAGTTTGCTGACCACAGAGACAGTCCCCCCACGGATGGGGAGCAGCAGGCTCACAGCTGCCAGTGTGACGCTTGGAAAGGAGCCTTGACCGGCTACGGTGTGGGGCCTGACGACAGGAGCTCCAGCACAGCCTCACTGCCGTCCGGAAGGCTGCCGTGACTGGGTCTGGAACTTGAGGTTCAGGAGGGTCCCCACCATTCCCCGATGCAGTGGGGTGACTGCCCAAACGTGCAAGCAACACGGTCTCTGCTGACAGCCGGCTGTCTGCTGGGGGTCTGGTGAAGACCAAGGGACCAACCCAACAGAAACCTGGGTGCACCTCTCAGACCCTCCCTGGTGGGTGACGCCTGCACCTCACAGTCAGAGTTGGGGGAATCAAGCTCCGTGTGGCTGCCCAGCCCTTAGCCCGCAGGCACCACTTTCCCCCGACGTAGCCACCCCACAGGGAGCCGGCGGCAGGCTGAGCTGGGCGGTAAAAGACTGCCAACCCTCCCCACCCTCCGGTCAGGAGAAAGGTGAGCTGCGTCTCTCGCTATCCTTCTGTGCCCAGAACCACCTCCTGATGTGACATGACGTCAGACGGTTTTTCTCAAACTGGAGGCTAAGGACCAGCATCCTGTGTGGTGGCTCTTGCTTTTGAGGAAAGGTGGTTGGAAAGAAAGGAAAGAAAAACCAAGTGGCTGCTTCCCCAACATTCTTGCATGCAGATCTGCTCCAGGGCCTGCTGCCTCCTCGCCGTTCACACCCACTTCCCCACCGAGAAGTTCCTGGTGGAAACCTAGCCCTGTGCTCCAGGGTTTTAGGCTGTTAAGGGTGACAACTGATGGAGTACGGAATACAGCAGCCACTCAACACCATCTCCGAAACCCCTCTTTGCTTTTATAACTGACCCTCTTCCCCAGAAAGAGTGAGGTGACTGGGGACACAGCACGGGCAGCCCTCCCTCACGGAAGATCCTATGTGTCCACCAAGGTCGAGGCCGCCCCTCAGCAAGAAGAGGACCTGCCGAAGGCATGGAGGCATTTCCCCGCAGGTGTGCACTGTGAGTAGGATGCCACTGCGCATGCGGGACCTACAGGAGGGTCACATAGCTGGGACGTGCACTGGGAAACCCAGACGCTCGGGGTCGGGACTTGAGCTCTGCCGTCTCCTGAACGTAACACTTGGAGCTGCCAGTGGCCCCATCTGGCCACATGCTCGCTGTCTCCCGTCACAAGCCCGTGACTCATCAGAGGAGAGAGGCCCACCGACCAATTTCATCAAATAAAACGTGAAGACGCTGCCCCACAGGCACATGTAACACAAATGAAGTGGACGTGTCCCAGCTCTCAACCGCGTGCTTTGGCGGGGCAGGGGGGCGGTTCTCCTACCTGTCCTCCCGCACAGCCAGTGTGTACAGGCTGTGGGCGACCTCAGCACAGGCGAGAATAGCCCCATGCCGCGTGTGCAGGTCCGTACTCTGCGTCATCGACAGCAGGCGTGGGAAGACTACAAAGGACGGGCAGGAGAAGATGTCACATGAGCACACAGGGTGACGCGCAGACTCAGTGAGTCAGGGAGAAAGGCACCTGCGGACCGTTCCGTCAGGACGGTTATCACACCCAGAGCTTAACCTGAGGCAGCACCAGGCAGGACCCCAGCACCCAGGCAAGTGAGCAGGACCACAACCAAGGACGCCTCTCACTCCCCAAGCAGCACATGCTGCCCAGGCTCCCTAGGCACAGGTGGCTGGCATGGGGCACAGTCTTTCCTGAGCTAAGTAACCAGCAGGGCTCTGCCTGGGCAGAGCAGGGCAGGGCCGAGTTGCAGTGCTACCCACGGCACCGCTCAGGGCAGAGAAGCCTCTAGGTCTTTTGTGCTCTGGGCACAGAAAGCAGAACCCCCACCAGCCCCTCTGCGTGTCACGTCCCCGAGGGCACAAGTGCAGCTGTGCGGAGGCCATAACAGCAGACAGTGTCCAAGCCGAGAGCTCCCACACGGCAGTGGATAGGGTCGGTGTTTGAGGTCAGGAAACCCGTTATTCCGGGCCGTCAGAACTCCTGAACGGGGAAGAAACTCCATGGGAAGGTCATGGTTTCACACCTTCCCACAGATCATCAGTGGCAGGTGAGGGAGCACTGTGCCAGGATCCTGTTTAAGGACCAGACCACAAGGCTGAAAGGGCCCTCAGAACCAGGGGATCCCAGAGCGTGTTAAACGCATACACACGTGAAATCAGTAACTAGAGTAAGAATCACGATTCTGCCACTGCTCCTTCTAACAAATGTCGGGGGAGTAAGTGTAATTTCAAGACATGTGTGCATGGTGCTCACACTGAAATCAGATGCCTATTTATTGGAGCTCACTTACCCTCAGCAGCACTGTATTCTGGCGCCTGCTGGACCAGGTTATGCAGCGCCTTTGCTGACAGCTCTCTGATGACCCTGGGGGGCAAGCGGGAGAGAAAATTTGTTAGTTCCTTTATTTGAGGATTCCAGCTTTATTCAACTCATGAAAAGAGAGATAGTCTCCATGAGTCAACTGGCCACTGAGTCAAAACCACTATTGAAAATAAACACCCAAACAAATAAGAACCTGACTGTAACAAATGAGAAAGAGAGAATTTACCAAATGAAGCACCGAAATGCAGGCCCATCTCCAGGCACAGCTGCCACCTCCAAGTGCTAGGTGGCAAAGCGTCCCTACCTCCCAAATCCCACGGACTCGGAAGAGGGGAAGAACCCAGAGAGGACCTGAAACTATGAGCTTTTGGAAGAAAACAGAGAAGCTTCATGATGTCAGATTTAGCAATGATTTCTTGGGAATGACACCAGACCTATCGGCAACAAAAGTAAAAAAAAAAAAAAAATAGGGCCCTGACCGGTTTGGCTCAGTGGATAAAGCATCGGCCTGCGGACTGAAAGGTCCCAGGTTCGATTCCAGTCAAGGGCATGTAGCTTGGTTGCAGGCACATCCCCAGTAGGGAGTGTGCAGGGGCCAGCTGATCCATGTTTCTCTCTCATTGATGTTTCTAACTCTCTATCCCTCTCCCTTCCTCTCTGTAAAAAAAAATCAAATATATATATATATATATATATATATATATTTTAAAAAAGAGTGTTTGTAAAGAACTCCGCAAGGGTGAAATCACTATGAAATAAATACCTGAACCTAATGTAATAGCGTAAGTCAGGTATACTTCAATCAAAAATAAATAAGAAAAATAAATATGATTCACAAAGAACTCTGTGAGGCCCCATCACATACACGCAGAGCCCAGCACATACCCATCCCAGTGGCTGATCTTCACGGTGAGCAGGTGGTCTATCATCGGCCGTGTGTACTCGGGGAAGCCGGCAATGAACATGCTAAAAAGACAACAGCGGATGAGCACTTCGTTGCTCCCACCTTGTGCATGTGTGCCCCACTCGGCGTGGGGCGGGGGGATGGAGGGAAGTCAATACACCCAAACGTGTGGCAGGACCACGTCTCTAGAAGACGTAAGAAACTGGAGACAAGCGGGGGGAACCTTGGGATGGAACTGGGAGGCTGAAAAGAGGTGAGTCAGACGTGAACACTCTCCTATACCTTCTGAATTTACAAGCACATGTATCGCCTTCCCCCCAAAAATGCACTTTTACACTTCCTGCCTCTAATACAGCCCATCGCTTACACAGATTGTCTGAACCTGCCATGTCACCCTCACACCCCCAGTGTGGACTTGGTCATCACCCACGTGTGACAATGCAGCTGAAAGACAAAGTGAATGGCACAGAAAACCAGGGGGAACACACGTTTACATGGACCTTTGTGGGCACATGGGTGTGCATGCCGGGATGAACACAAGCGGCAGGTGGGCATGCTTGTGCCACGATGTGAGGTTGAGGAGAGTGTGCGCGGACTGAGAGAAAGGAAAGCAGAGGCTGCTTCCAAAGCGGGTGGGCTAAGAATAGGATGGCCAGATTCTAACGTTGGTAAAGCGGGACACCATTGACCGCTTGGCCGCCGAAAACCGTATCTTCCCTCCCCGTTCTCCCGCCGTTCCCTAGCTTGTCGTGCATTCTTTCCAAAAATCGGGACTTTTTTAAAATGCCGCAGGACGCGGGACAAATTGTTAAAAATCAGGACTGTCCCGTCAAAAGCAGGACGTCTGGTCACCTTAGAGAGCTCCTCAAACGGGGATGAAATAACTTGAGAGAGAGTCAGAAGGAAAAACAGAAACATCAGGATAGGAGACCAGCTGCCGGAAACAGCTGAGCCTTGACCTCTAGTCCCACGGCACCTAAGGGCCCCTGGCGCCATCCACAGACAGGCTCGCCCCAGGCCAGTGTCCAGGAGCTGGCGGGATTCCAGAAACACAGGCAGAGGAGTGACCTCTGGCCTCTCAGGAGGAGCGGAGGCCTGTGCCTTGTGCTGGTGCACTCTGACACCAACTAGCGGCTCACCTCGGAGACGCCCTGCTGAGCCCCCACCAGCCATTGCCCAGTGCGTGCTGAGCACCCAGCATCTGTGCAGAAGCCACAGGCAAACCAAGGGGTGGAGGGTGAGGGTGAGGGTGAGGGCGAGGGCGAGGGCGAGGAGTCTGAGGGGACAGCAAGCTGTGTGACAGGAATAAGGTGCCTCCGACCAGCACTTCGGACAGTGGCAGGAGGAAGGACCGTGGCAGGCTCTTCCAGTGTCCAGGACGGTGCAAGCTGGACAAAGGCGACAGCTGAGAGGAGAAGCAGGACAGGGAGGAGCGTGTGAGGGCTACTAGGGATGTAGAGGTGACAGAACCAGGTCAGGTCACCAACCAGATGCTGGGAACAAGGAGGAGAAGCAACTGAGCGGGCTGCACGGCGTGCAGTGCACTGAGCGACCTACAGGGGGAGGCCAACTGCTCCCTGAAGAGCCCAGGGGACAGGGATGTGCAGGGCTGTTGCAGAGCCAGCGGCTAGAAAGAAAAATACGGCACACTGCACATTGAGAGGGACGCGCAGGACTGCAGATGTCAGAATCTGTTAAGGAAATTCACAACAGCAAGAGACACACCCGCAGAGCGCGCCCATCACTGCCAGCGAGGTCTCAGCAGAAGAGCCTGTGTCCGCTCACCCAGGACCACAGTGGAGACAAGTGTTGGGACATGGACACAGAATGACTGCGAGGCCACGGGAGCCCACACACGCCTCCCAGCCCACTCACACGCATTCCAGAAAAGGGGGACTCGGGGACAGAGGGCTTGGAGGCAGCCAGCTGGGCAAGAGGATGCTGTGGTGACGAAATGTCCCTCACGCTGACCACGTTTTAAACGAGTAAACTTTACTATGTGCAAATTGTATGTATAAAAAAGGGTGTGCAAAAATAAAGCCACAGACTAGGAAAACATCTGCAGACCCTGGATCTGAAGAAGGACCTGCCCTCAGAATACACAAGGAATTCTCAAAGTCTCAGCAAAACAACAACTCACCAATCAATAAACAGGCAACAGATTTGTCGGAAATGAAAAGATGCTCACTGTCATTGGTCACTGGGAAGGCAAACCAACCCCTGCTCCTACACATCTGCTAAAAGAGCTGAAATCCTAGAAACTGACCACAGCAAGGGCTACGGGAAAGGAGGAAACAGCTCCCCGGCCAGCGGGCACTGCCACCTGGAAAACAATTTGGCTTTTTTTTTTTTAATTTTTTTATTGATTTCAGAGAGGAAGAGGGAGAGAGAGAGAGAGAGAGAGAGAGAGAGAGAGAGAGAAACATCAATGATGAGAGAGAATCACTGATCAGCTGCTTCCTGCACACTCCCTCCTGGGAACCGAGCCCACAGCCTGGGCATCGAACCCGGGACCCCTCAGTCCACAGGCCAACGCTCTAGGCTGGACCATTTGGCAGTTTCTTAACGTGAGGACCCACCATTCCCCTCCTGGCACCTAACCCAGAGAAGTGGGGCTCGTCCACAGACAAACGGGCGCTTGGAGTCCCCACAGCTGCATCTGTGAGGGTCCCGCCCGGAACACCCAGACACCCCTCCGTGGCGAGTGCACACAGCTCAGCGCCCAGAGGACAGAAGGCCATCGCTAGTGCACACACCAGAGCCACGAGAGGAGCACAACTCAGGCCAGAGTGGCCTGGGGCAGCGGCACAGGAACCGGGTGGCGATGGTGGGGACATAGGCTGACACACGTACCCTCTGCAGCTTCCTGTGCCATCGGCACTTTAAGAAGCTGCTGAAATGACCACCAGACAGGACTGGCCCCCGGCCCCCTGGCCCAGGTGCTTCCATCAGTGCAACTCGAGTCTGTGTTGAAAATCCCACTCCCCAGAGTCACCTGTCCACAGGCCGTGCGGCCACTCATAACCAGGGTGCGACACGAATCGCCTGACCTTCCCCAGCCCACAGGCATTTTCTCCTCACGGATGTGCCCAGCTGCACGTGATCCTGGGGTGACCCCGGCACCTTGCTCTCGAAACCCCTCCAACCTGCTGACAGCACCCACTCACTCCAGCACACCCGCCCTGTCCCCTGACTGTCCCTCACCGAGAGGGGCCCTGACTACTTCCTTGCTTCTAGTTACCCAAGTGCAGCCACCATCGCGTCTAACATGCAGATCTGACCATTAAACTGCGTCCCACAGCCTCAGGACAACCCAACTCCTCGATTTGTTTCAAAAGTCCCACCCCCCGGGGTGGCCCCCCAGTACACACCGGGCTCCCTCTGCCACGCATCCCTTCCCTCACCCACTCAGGCAGACGCCGAGAAGGTGGAGGCGGGTGGGAAGGATGCTAAAAACGAGGCGTGTTCAGTCAGAGTCCTCCTGGGAAAGAGGCCAAACACAGCGTTTCTAAAAAAGGTGTGTCCACGCGAGTTTCGGAGAAATGTGGTTTCTGCGAGGCCCGTGCGGCACGGAGTCAGGAACCTTCCTCAGGGCGCAGGGCGGTGATGACTTACACGCAGGGCCCGCTTCTCCCAATTCGGGGCAAACACACTGCACGTCGCACCCACGCTCTCCCTCTCACACGGCAGCAGGTGGACGGACTAGGACACGGAGGCCATTTCCCAAACCTCGGTCACTAAGTAAAAGCGTTGCTGTAACTGCTGCAAACTGCACTCGGGGACGTTAAATATTCATTTCTTGACCTGATTCCTCAAACACCTCTTCCTCACTGAGCTTGCAAACAGTCCAGACACAATTGCCACCTGGAGAACACTTAACGCTGATGCAGAAAAAGCAACAGTCACTCCCAACCCAAGGCTTCATTCTGAGAAGCTCAATATCCATGTGATGCCCAGGACAGCTGTCACCCAGCGGCAGGGCACGGCCTGGCCTGCGGCCATTCTCTGGAGAGACCAGCCCTCAGCAGAAACAGCACTAATTCAACAGGATCACGAGAGGAAGGTGCTCGTTTCCAGTCAGGTCCCGAAACTCTTAGCACGTTTAGAAAGGGAGCCAGCTTCTCTCCCCAGCCCGCACCTCTCCCCGCCTCCCGCTGTTCCTGTGGCTTCATCGGAAGCGTCTGTCCCACGCATTCCCTAAAGTCTTACATAAACTG
Source organism: Murina feae (assembly GCA_004026665.1). Lineage (NCBI taxonomy): Eukaryota > Metazoa > Chordata > Mammalia > Chiroptera > Vespertilionidae > Murina > Murina feae. The sequence goes on from PVJC01002671.1 coordinate 54,377, forward strand.
GCACATGGTTGCACGCATCCAATCGTGAGAAACAAGCGTTCTGATAATGGTTTCCAAGCCCACGTTCAACTTTTCACACGAAAGTTACAATTACACGAGGACCTTCCAGGACGAAGGAAGAAAATGGCAGAAGCTGACTGAAGACATCTAGATCAATGTTATATAATTTGGGATAAATATTAAAAACTTACCTTATAACCAGGAAACAGTTAGATCTGTTACCAACAGCAAAATAGTCAGCAGTGGTCAAAATGTCAATTCCATGCGGGAAAGTGCCCTGAGGAGAAGGGAGAGCAGAGAACACGGTGAAAACTGTGCCGCAGTGAAGGCACCTCCCAGTTCACGCGTCGCATCGTGCACGTTTACATTCACGGGCGAGGCGGCCGGACAGGCTGACCGCGAGGCTGCGGGCTCCTGAAACTGCCATCCACGGGCTTCCAGTCAAGTCCAGTTCCTGAGCATCTATCCCAGGCCGGACATGGCGCTAAAACTATTTAAATCTTTTAAAAATATTTAATTTTTTTCAAATGACTCATGCATTTCAACTTTTAAGTAGTTGTAGGAGACCTTCCTTTAACCACACACCATAAAAAGACGTCCAGTTTCAGCAGCATTAAAGCTACCGATTCATGGGACCTGTGCTCCCGTCCAGGCAGGGGGACCCCAGCAGCACTCCCTGGAGGGGCCCTGGGAACCCTGGACAGGAGCCACGCCACAGCCTGTGAGGGAGAATGAGAGACCCGGGCACCTCACCCATGAGACGCGCCCAGCCCAGCCCTAAGTCTGCGTGTTATTACTGAGAACACTCTCTGGTAACGGGATCTAAAAATCTGAAAACAAAACCGTCCTCTAAAAGGACTTCAATACTTGACAAACTTTCAACTACTGAGTGAAAGCCTTCTGGCCGTGGACCACAGGAGGGAGCTGAGAGGCCCAGTCCTGCCCCTGCTCTCAGGGGTCCCTCCTCACCCCCGGGGCTGGCACGGCAAAGCGGGCAGGAGTCTGACGAGCAAGGTACAGAACACAGCAGCACCCAACCCTGCATCTGTGCCCCGTGGGCACAGTACCCCCAAGGCGACAGGTGGGAGCAGGCACAGGGACGAGATGAGCTGTGGGGCTGCTCCATCCTCACTGAGCTCACTGAGGATGACCCTGCTCAGACGCCAGCTCCCGGGCAGTGACACACAAGGGACTAACGTGGGGCTGATTCCGTATGTGACAAGGAACTTGGGGTCCCGTGACTGTTTGGAAACTCACTAACGAGATGTTCACAGGCAACATGTAAAGGCAATTTGCCTCATGACCCAACTACACGCAGAGCAGGAGACACCCGCCACCTGAGGGCAGCAGGACGCCTGGCCTACCTGCACTGTCCCACCCTCTCCAGTTCACACGACTGGCCCAGGGACGGTTGGAAATAAGGCCTCTGTGGCTCCTGAGGTGGGGCCTCCCCTGCAGGCAGCACTCAGATCTCTCCCAAGGCCTCTGTACTTCCATCCATCCTGGCCCCAGACCATTCAGTCCCACCTCCGTGCAGCAACCCTGGCGGAAACATCCCCATCCAAACAGCTCTGGGCAGCCCAGGAGGCAACTCCCCTGCACGCAATGCGGGCCCCGGGGTCAGGACCGCAAGCCTGTTCTGCCACAAGGTGCCTGACAAGCAGGCCTGGTGGGCAAGACTCAGGTATTGCCTCTTCCTCCTTAGAGTTCAGGCACCACCTCGGAATTTTGTTTTGTCCACGGCACCCCTCTCAGGTGCTGCCTCTCCCTCCTGAGCCTTCTGCACGGGGTTCTCACAGCTCCCGCAGCCCGACTTCTGCCCAAGTCCCAAAGGCCCATCACCACTTGGTCCCCGGTACCACCTGCCAATTCCTTCGTAACACACTCACCATCGGCCCAGACCTGCCTCCTGGCACGTTCACCTCTCACCCCTTCCAACCAGAGCTCAGCTCAGGGTCTCCCACATCACCTGCCTCTGGCCCATTCTCCACCAGGCCCACCTTGCGTCCCAGCCTGTCACCTCGCCCTCAGCACAAATTGTTCAGGGACAAAGGCCGCACCTCCCAGGCAGGGCTGACCAGTGAGGAGAGGCAAAGCTTGGGGGCACGATGATGCCAGCAAGTACCAAGAGGTGCCACGGGGGTCAATGCTTCCGGAAGCTGGCTCATGCCACACGCAGGACGGGCAGGGTGGCATCACTGTTCCCTGAGCCAGGCTCCTCTGCACACACCCCTGAGCACCCATGGGTAATGGCAACACAGGGCGGCCCTCAGCAATGCCTGAGGCACTGATTTCTGACGTGTGTATGCGCATAAAATGACTTCTACATTCACTGCTAATTGTTTAAAACTTGTGTCAACACTCACCTGTGTCACCTTACAAGTGAGTCTGTGAGCAGAACTGTGTTAAGTATCAGTTTATTCTAGGCAAATGCGTTACCCAAGCCTAACAGCGCAAGAGGACACTCTGTTTGCAATTTTCAGTATTTCTGCCTCTAAAATCTACAGGAAGTTGTAGGAATGAAGACTGAAGAAGCAGCCATACCTGTCTTCCCACATTCTCCTGGAAAGCAGCCTAAGGAACAGAAGAACAAACAGAAGAATGAGCCAGCCTTGCACTTTGCTAAACACCAGGAGACAGACTCCCAACCAATGACCCAGGGCTTTACCCCCCGCGAGAGTCCTTACTGGTGGCTGATCAGAACCTCCAGGGCGGTTTGTCCTGCCTGTATACCCTGGTGTCTTTAAAACCACGATTTAGCCCTAGCAGGTTGGGTTCAGTGGATAGAGCGTTGGCCTGCGGGCTGAAGGGTCCCGGGTTCGATTCCGGTCAGGGGCACATGCCCAGGTTGTGGGCTGGATCCCCAGTGGGGGATGTGCAGGAAGTGGCCGATCAATGACTCTCTCATCATTGATGTCTCTCTCTCTCTCTCTCTCTCTCTTTCTCCCTCTCTCCCTCTCTCTCTGAAATAAATAAAAAACATTTTTAAAACCCACACAATTTAATGTTTCAAGTTACAAAATCAGACACATCCTGAAAAGTGATCTCTGGAGGCAAGGCACCAGATGTAAAAATGGGGAGACAAAGCAACGGGTTAGACAAAAGCCACATCCAGGGTCGTAAGGGTCAGTGGCTTCCGCTGTGCCCAGCACCTCTCGGCGTAGAGAGGAAGAGACCCCAGGAACCGGTGACTGCAAGAGCCACCGCCCAGGAGCAGGGAGACCGTCACACAGAGAGCATGGATGTGAACACACACAGGCACCAACACGGCCGAAGCATCTGCATTTGGGGAAGCAGCTTCGTGGAAAGAAATTTTATTCCCAGGAATCAGGTCTCGACCCCATGTTTTCAAGTGAGCTTCACACAGAGCATGTGACTCTCGCTGTCTCAGCTCTGCATCTGCTGGGAACACAGGGTGCACACCCATGTTCATGCAAGACCTTTCCGGTAATGTGTTAAATTATGACTTTAACTTGAAATCATGGTTTCTACGGTTTTATTCCATCTCTTCTCCAAGGTTCACAAAGATACCAGTGCACTGGCTGCCTCTTGGCCCGCCCTCCCCTCTCTTGGTCTGACAGCCACACCGGCCGGGACCCCTAACCCTGAATGCAGAGACGGGAACCGTGAGCACGGCTGCCCATGCCAGCCTCACACAGTGGCACCAGCCGGAGCCCCGCACTGCAGGAAAAGGAATGAGAGGGGCAACTTACCGAGGCGGCCCTCCTGCAGTTCACATTCCGGTCGAACACTGTGGCAATGACCAGCGCGCTGTGGGAAAGGGGTAAACGGCTGATTACAAGAAAACCTGCGGAGACTCAGAAGCCATGACACTAACTGGGAACCCTGGCCTTTCATTCACTTGTCTATGACTCAGGCTCACCGCAGCTGCCGCCACATGTGCGCCGAGAGCACCTGAGCGCAAGTGAAGTCCCGGGGAGCAGGCCAGCGGCACAAGCCGGGGGGCAGCCAAGGGAAGCAGGTTCCCAGAAGAGGAGGGGGGAACGGGGAGGTGGGCATGGCCCACGGTGACACACAGAGAAAAGAGTCTGCAGGAGCACCGGCCCAGCCCCTCCTAGAAACAGACGGACCAAGGGCAGAGATAGCTGCCAGGTGCCACACGAGTCCTGCAGACGGCATGTGGCATGTCCGCCCAAGTCACCAGGACCGAAACCTTTCCAGCTCAGAGGGGCTTCATTTAAACTCCCCTCCTTAGGCCATCGCATGTCATTGTTATGGACGAACCAGGACTCAACCTGACTGTAGCAACAACAGAAAACCACCGATCTAGGGGGGGCGTGCAAAGGGCTGTTTCCAAGCATGACTTGGAAATGTCAGGCGATAGAACTGTGGTTTGGAACCCAACTTTATAAATCTGTCAAAACCCAAAGAACCGTACGTGACAAGAGTGACTTGTCAGATGAACGTGAGGCCAGGAGGGTCCTATGGGCTGGAGCGGCCAAGGAACGCAGCGCACAAGACTCTTCCCTTGGTGCTGGCTGCGTCTCCCAGGGTGTGGTTAGCGCTGTGAAGCTACTGCATATGGAACTGCAGACATAGGAAACCCTGCAGAGAACGAGGGCCATGGCGGAGTGGGGCGGGCGGGATGGGAGGTATCCATTCAAACACAGCCTTCAAGGTTCTACTCCTGGATGCAGATTCAAAAGGCGATTCTCCACTAAGAGAGACGCAGACTCTTGAAAGTGGCTGGTTCCAGAGATAGGGCAAAGAAGACAAGACAAGCCTGGAGCATCGGTCGGGCTAGGAACTAGGAAAGTATTCTAAAAACTAAAAGTACAGGTGCTGGTGAGAGGACACAGCCAGCAACCTAAGACAGATCCCAGTGGCCAGAGGTGGAGCAACTGAGCAAAAGGAACAGCAGCATTTAATGGAAATCCCAAGAATCCACGAAGTGCCTGAGCCACAGGACAAAGCGAGCGCCCAAATGAATAAAGAGAGGGGACACCTTCTCCGAGGGGCAAAGGGGGAAGAGACGCGCCATGACCACGGCAGCACCTGGCCCAGCAAGACCATCAATGGGCATGAAAATGGGTGAAGCTGATGGAGAAAGAGCACAGTTATGTAGTCTTAGAATATGTGTTACTTATAAGGAAACAATACAGTAACTCTGCAGACCCACCTCAACAGAGCATCAAGGCCAGCATTCCCCGCGTGAGTCTGGGACACGCCCCAAATGTGGCCGAGCAGGCACACCACCAAGTACTGGCCGCAGTTTGGCCAACAGGGACAAGGGGCTCTGTCCTCAGTTTTGCTCCGTGAGGGATTACCATCAGGGAAGCTGGTGAAGGGCTAATGGACTAATGTAACAATGCCACTTGAAAAACACAGCTTGTGCCTGGCTGGTATGGCCAAGAGGTCCTGGGTTCGATATCCGGTCAGGGCATGTGCCTGGGTTGCAGGCTTGATCCCCAATGGAGGTCGTGCGGGAGGCAGCCAATCGAGGCTTCTCTCTCATCGATGCTTCTATCTCTCTCTCTAAAAATCAATAAAAACATATTTAAAAAATAATAATAACCCACACTGCTTTTAACCACTATAGACTCTTTTTTTTTAATTTTGTTTTATTGCTTAAAGTATTACAATGCGTGTTAGATAGGTCTCCAATTTTTCCCTTGACCATCCCCCCCTCCTCCCCTACCTCCCAGTGTCTTGTGTCCATTGATTATGCTCATATGCATGCATACAAGTCTTTCAGTTGATCTCTTATAGACTCTTAATTCAACCAATCAACTGTGTATATACCTACGAATGTAACTGGTTTTTAATACTGTTTAGATTTGTACTAAATTTCAAAAACTACTCTAATTTTACTTTGAGAACAAAACTGGCTTACCTAGAAATGCTAAGTTTCAAATAAAAACAGCTATGATCGTCTTGGTTAAATGTGTGTATGCACACTGCTCCCTTGCCCAGTGTGTGCCTCTAAAGTTCCCCTCAGCAAGGGGGGGGGGGGGGCCAAGGGTGAGTCACACACTTTCGCCTCACGTTTCAGAGGGGACTGGAGAGCGACCCTGGGAGCCGGCACCGTCTGCAGGGCTGGGCTGCCAGGGCTGGAACGCCTCTCGGGCGTCTCTGTCAGTTTGTCTTTGCTGCAGGGGTTCAGGCGATACTTCACCAGGATTTCCCAACAAGAGAAACGGTTTGTGTCAAACAGAAGGGACTTTCTTTCTTGTCCGAGTTGGGGGGAAGCTGCACGCCTAGACCTGCCTGCGTCCCAGGCACCTGGTTTTGATTAGCAGGTACAGCAAGGCACACATCTCACCCCAAGTCAATCTGTTAGTTTATGTAATGTTTTATAGAAATAAAAAGCAAAACTCACTGTTGTTATCTTAAGTAATCGTAATCCAATAATTTCAAAGTTTAAAAAAATCTTAAATATCAAGCCAGCAATTATCTATCCACGTTGTCTGAAAGTTGCAAATCAAGTTAAAATGCCAGACCTGCCTATGGCCGAGTTAGTCTAAAAGAAGTAAAGCTCCCAGCACCAGACTTTCCACGGCGGGCGCTGCTGTAAGTCACAGCAGAGCCAAAATGAAGGCCAAGGGCGTTGACCAGGTGAGGGGCACTCTGACCTGTAATCAGCGCTGAACTTTTCTTGAAAAACAAAAGGGTTATCTTCCTTTTGGAAGCGGGCCAGGGCCCTGGAGAAGGTCGCAGTGAGAACAAGACATAGCTCTGAGCAACGCATGCCATTTCCTGAGTTTTCAGGACAAGCCTGCCCTCGAGGAAGAGCTCTGCGAGCCAATCCCCAGGTGCTGCCCGCCCGGCTGCTCCTGGGAGCGAGCTCTCTCTGCCCAGGACAGGGAGGGGCCTGCAGGCTGATGTCAGCAGCTCAGTTTACAACAGAGTTTCAGGTGAGGAAATCGCTGGAAGCGGACAACCAGCCTGCTGGCAGGCAGCAGCTCATTTTTCTTTTCCTTCTTGCCAATTAGCTTCTGGATTACTGGTGAGGAGGTATTTTCTAGATAAAGCACAACCATTCTGTACCATTTTAACTTTACGGGTTTCATGGTTCCTAAGTTACTAATACAGTAGAGGCTTCCTTCGGGAAACCCTATTTACTTTTCCACAAAAAAAAAAAATCGTTCATCTCTTCACTGTCTGTGTATAATTTTAGAAAACACAGATTTTCAACAGCAGTCCAAACTAATTCAAAACAATTAAATTTGCTTGAAAACTTTCTTTGTGACATTGAAATACAGCAAGCTCCTTAGAAAGTGGACAGCTGAGCCCTGCACTTGCCCCGACCTTCCAGGGGCGTAAGGAGGTGGCCAGGCCTCTGACCTCTCACCGCACGGGCGCCTTTCAGCCTAGTCAGTTGGACCTCTGACCTCTCGCCACGCTGCCTTTCAGTCTAGTCTGACCTCTGACCTCTCACTACGTCCAGTCCTGCTGTCTTGTTGTTTCTGCTGCCCCGATTCTTTTTATCAGACATTCCTACTTCACTTACAGAATTACATTCTGGTCTCCGCTGTCAACTTCTGCAGGAAGAGTTTGTGAAAGTATAAAGATACCAGCCTTTTATCAGTGCCAGCACTAATGGGCTTAAAAGCTGACAATTAAAATGTGGTCACTTATTACAAAGCAAAGGAGGCAGATCTCGAAAGACACACCCCAACCGATACTCCTGGGGCAGGAGGGAGGTGCGGGCTGGGGCCAGCAGCATCCTCGGGGCTCACCTGGCACAGTGACTCACCTTCAGCCCTCCCTCCGCACCCGCCCCACGCCTGCCGTCTAGATGGACCAGGAAGAGCTAGAGCACAAGCTCCCTCAGAACCTGCCAAACTGGCCCTAAAGGCCGACGGGCGTGGCTCCCAGGGCACCTTCGCTGATCCGATCCTGGGATGGCACAGGGACAGGGGAGAGGGGCCTCGTCAGGCAGAAACTCCTGAGCCTGCTAGCGCCTGTGGCAATTAGGAGACATTAGAAAGGCTGAGCAGGAGTCGGGTGTCCCTGCCAGCAGATGGCTCCGTGTGACTCTGTGTACACTCATTATTGGCGCCTGGGGCATGCCCAGAAAGTCGAGGAAAGTAACCTCCCCTGAGATCCAAGTGCCCAAGTGCAACCAGAGGAGTTTCTGCAGAGGATGCAGGCCACCAGCTCAGCAAATGCTCTCTGGTCTCATGTGGAGATGCTTAAATGAGTCCTAGCTCAGAACAGTGAGTGTTCTGAACACCCACATCCACACCCTCCCATCTCAGTCCAGACACGCGGCGGAGGGGGGGGGGTCCTATGGGGTTCATTTGGAGGACCCTCAGGACCCCCAGAGGACAGGTGTGGCTCCACCACTTAAGTACAGCAGATCCACAAAGTCACTTTCACTCTGACACGAGCAGACCACGCTGACCACCCACCTGCCCACACGGACCAGTCACAGGGCCCTTCAGTCCATTCCCACCAGGTGCCACGCCCAGAAAGCTAAGCACCTGGCAGCTCAGTGGGCCCCAAATCTGTCTTTCCTTTTCTGGGTAACAGAGGGTGAGCCTGGAGTACACCGTGCCAGCGCCTCAGCCTCCATGACAATCAGGCCCCCTGTGCGGTGACACACGCTCCACTTCAGACCCTGTGGCTCGGCTGTGGCCCCCTCAGGCTGCTGTGCAGGCCTCGCCCAGGCATGGGTCCAAGGTCCACGGGGCATGGATCTGCCCACGCCGGATCCAGAGAACTGAGCTAGCAACACCGCCGCTCACGCCCATGGCACGCTCAGGCCAGGCTTAGCACATGACTCTTCGGACTGGTTTCCACTGTACAAAGTCGCTGCTCAGATTAGTGTGGGGCCCAGTTTCAGAGTCTCAGAAAGCAGAAATCACTTGCTTGTGGCTAAAAGAGCCTCTGTTCCAAAAGCCAGGGACCAAGCAAGAGGAGGGCCTGTCTGTCCCACAGGCACCAGGGGGACGGGAGGGCGGGACATCCGCCAGTGTCACCGCTCTGCGTGGTGACTGACCCTCGTCCCTGCAGTGCAGCGGGGAAGCAGCTTTCCCCCAGGAGAGAAGCAGATGCCTGACGCCGCCCACCCCATGCCCAGCCCTCCCACTGTGCCCGCAGAGTGCAGCCTCACCGCATCCCACTTTCCTCGGCCAACCCTCAGCCTTCAGCCCTGATCAGCTGGAGGGTCCCAGGAGAAAGAGTCCTGCAAGCTTAGCACTCAAAGTCCAACTGAAAAGAAGTGCCAGGACTATTCGCACTTTGAAATGGGAATGTCCTCAGGGCCAGGGCCCTTTCGGTGGTGTGTCCCTGTCTCACTCAGCACCTGCCAGCTGCCCACTCTGGCAGGTGTCCTCAGTGCGGTGGGCACGACCAGTGCCTACCTGCCCACAGCACTGCACACCGAGGGCACTGTGCCAACCTGGAGGAGCCTGGCTGTCCCGTGCCGGCTGAAGTAAGCCCTCACTTGTGTGCTTTCATTCCCCAGTTTCTGAAGTCACTTCCAAAGGTGAGCAGCAGGACCCAGAGCAGCAGAAAGGCCTTCCACGCAGCATGTTAACAGCAGCAAAGTCCTGTTCACAGAGCAGTCGGGTCACGCAGCTGCTGGCAGCCTCAGCCCTCAGGGACAAGTGAGGGACGAGGGGCAGGCAGCCCACGCTGGGCCTCCCTGGCTGCAGGCGAGTGGTCCCCAGGAGGATCAGGGCTTCCTAAGCCCATGGCGCTGTCACTCTGCCCTTCCCTCCAGGGAGGACAAGAGGAGGAATCAGACATCTTTACAACTTCCTGGAAGTTCCTTCAACTTTATCAGAATCCCCAGGCTGTTCTGCAGGCTTTGCTTTGATAGGAGCCAAGATCCAGAGATTCAGGCCGGAGGCACTTCCTGGGCAGTAAACAGGCCTGTGGTCCCTGCCCTGACCCCAGAAAAGGTGAGAGCAGGAGGCTCTGAGGCACACGAGGAGCTGAGGGGTCGCAGACCCTGGGCTCTTCCGTAGCTCACTGCCGACCAGGTGGCACCGCCCTGCACCAGAGCACCTGGCTGGAAGGGCGAGGAGCAGGGTTCCCAGGGCAGTCAGGCCCCCGCCATCTCACAATCTCTCTGGGCCTCATGCACAGACCTTGGGGGAAGATCTCCTAAGAACCGTGGAAGGATCATTCTGAAACCAGTTTCCTAGTCCAAGTCATCAGCTGAGGGTCACGCACCATGACTAATGCCAAGGCTGCCACCATGCTGGGTACCCTCCTCTGGCCACTTACACACACAAAAAGGGCTGGACATATTCAAGCCCAAAAACACAGTAACAAAGCAGAGTACAAAAATTAACTAAAAAAATCACTATACTGAGGACACATCTGTTTTGCATTTTTCCCAAACAAAAATATAGCAGATCTTGAAAGTGGGATATGACAGCAGGGGCACCCAGACGCGTTGGGGGCTGCGCTGGGGACACACACCAAGAACCCAAGGCCACGTTGCCACAGCATCCGATGGGGCCACCAGCCTGGTGGTTTCAGTTCTCCAAGAAGCCAGAGGAAATGCATCTCCCTGTCTCCCAAAGCCATGCTGAAGAGCTGCTGTTCGTTCGGACGGTGCCGATGATGCAGAAGCCAGTCAACACTGTGACCAGGGAGCGCGCAAGTGCTAGTCCACAAGCAGCAGGAGACCAGGCAGGCACGCCCCACCCCCCACCGCAGGGCTGCCGCCTGAAGGCTGCTCTCCCGCTTCCCGAGGAACTCCTTCCGAGGTGAAGGCTGAAGTTCCCTCAGCAGAACATGCCAATGCTTAGACGCCCAACCCACCTGCTCAGCTTCCCGCCTGTTTCCTCCACACTCTCCCAGATGCCCAGTCCCTCCATGCAGGGACCTGCCAACCACAGGCCAGCCAAAGCCTCTAGAACATTCCTCCTCAACACACCGCCTGAGCTGTTTACCCACGAAAAAGGATCCTGAGCTGCCTCTTTGTAACAGGTCATCCCTGAAGCAATCATCAGCCCATGAACAGAGACCTGTAGGGGCTGCGCTGTGCCGGCTGCTCCTCGGGCGCCGCTGAGGGCTGGATCCGAGGGTGAGAGCAGCGGCCGCTCTAACCGCCACGACTCTCACGGGCTTTACCTTGAAATCTCGGCCACGAAGGGCTGCAGCTCCTGAGGCTCGTAGGCACGTGCGAAGGCCCAGCACACGTAGCAGGCAGCATCCCTGACGTTGTCACCCACACTGCAAGCACCCCGCTTCTCCTCGTAGGTCAGCGCCTTCAGGATCACAGGAACCACTGGGCAGAGAAGACAGGCTGAATGGGACCAGGGAGGCAGCACATGTGGTTTTAAGAAACAGCATCTATTGTGGTCACACGACTGTCGGCCCCTCAGCACCAAACAGGGGCAGGCAGAACCAGTAT
>PVJC01002671.1:65814-77141 GCA_004026665.1 Murina feae
GGTTCAATTCCGGTCAAGGGCTCGGATTGTGGGATCCAATGCGGGGGGGGGGAGGGGGGGCATGCAGGAGGCAGCAGGAGCCTGGGAGACTCAAAGGAAGAACTGCCGAGGGGGTGGGAAGACGGGTCGACAACTCACTGGGGACCCCAGCCTTGGAGTCCCGTCATGGGGACCATGAAAGACGCGTGATTTATAATTCTGGCCCGAAGCAGTTACCTAATAAGCAACCCTGGGGGAGAGGAGAACCCCAATCACACAGGTATGTGAACTCTGCTCAGAGGGTGTCTATCACTGGGGAGTCTCAGAATCCAGAACTAAGATGACAAGGTAAGTCCGCCCACTGTGCCTTCCATGCGTCCAGGTTAACTTTATAGACAATCCACACACGTTTAATTGTCTGAAATATCTGATGTTTACGATAATTTGCAATACATAACAGATTATCCTGGTTCCATTATACAATATCTAAATGAGTAATTTAATATAACAGGTGATTTTTCATATAAAGATATGACTTTTAAGATGTGTGGTGAGGGTAATTAAATGTTTAATAGGGCTAAAATTTTTCAAGTATCTGAAAAGATTTTGCTTATTAGACACATATAAATTACTTAAAAATAAAATATCACATTCATGTATTAGGTTCTTAAAGTATAAAGAATGTAATTAACTTTATAAGTGAACCAAACAATTGTAAAGCCTTTTAAAATAATTATAATTTTTAAGTGTAATAGAAAAAGCTTACGTGAACATTGTAATTTAAAAATCAAAGACAATGTTAAATTTTTTGAAAGTTACACTAAATGGAATTTTCTGGAAGATCACAAGGAAAGTCCCAATTTACTGACCGAAAACAGACAAGGATGCTGCCACAAGCTACGCAGGACAAACTGGCACTGGGGGTAGAAAAGCGAGAAGAGGAGATGTGGGCCTGGGGCCAACCTGCTTCTGGTCAACATCTGACCCCGTGGCACTGAATGACAGACCACGGAAGGGAGGAGGACACGTCCCACGCCCCTTAGGATGTGAGCCACGGGAGGGTGTCCATCAGTGCACACAGCACAGCATCCGTGTTCTGCAGCGTCACACCCCCGGCCACAGTCGCCAGCAGGAGGAGGGACTGCAGGCTTCCCACGCGGGGGCCACCACAGGAGCCGCATGTGGCTCTCACCCGTGACCTGTCGTGAGAGGGTGATGTCCCAGCACAAGAGGCGAGTGACAGCTCCACAGCCAGTGGTGAGGTCAATGGGACCCTAAGGCAGCGCGTCACCGCCAGCCCCCAAGATGCCGGTGCGCACGTCAGCACACACGCCCTTCAAAGCACCCTCAGCCGGCGCCCAGGCGCCCAGGCGCCCACAAGCCTCTCGTAGCAAGGCTCACACTGTGACTCCAGGCAGCCTGAGGAAGGCGCCCCCAGTGTGAACTTAAGAAAAAAGAAGTATCAACTATGCCTACATGTGCCTATCATCACAGAAATTATCTTCCAGAAAAATGTATCTAAAAACAGTCTTAGGTAAAACAAAGTCAATGGAGACAAGGCAGGACTATGACTACGATACACAGCAACCCTTCTGCCTTTCTATGAGCCAAGGATATTTGCTTCTATTTAATAGCAACAAAAAGTGGGTTTTATTCTGCATAGTTTACTTTATATACGTGTGGCAATTATTTTTAATAAGATTGCAAAATGTTCACATAAATTTACTTGAAACTGCATTTAAAAAATGGGCTCCAAAAAAAAAGCTCAGACATCACATCCTCAATTACACCCACCTCAGCAGAGGGAGGGACTCGGGACAAGTGTTGCTCACAGGATCAGCAGCGCCTCAGGCACCTCAGCCAGAGGTCTGACGGGGGCAGTAGGCTGCAGGGCGTCCGGCCTTGGACGCCAAGGTCACCCAGCCTGGAGCTGGCCTCGCTGCACCTGCATGTACTCAGGACCCCAAACATGTGCCCTTGCTCTTACCAAGTTTGCATTTCCTCTACCCAACAACAGGACACCCCACTTGAGATGTACTAAAGGCCCCTCAAATTCCACCACATCTGAAACTGAGGCTGTCGCCCTCACCTCCTGCCCCACCAGAGGCCTCACACAGCTCAGGATGCGCTCAACATGCCAAGGCCGCCTCCTTGCCTCCCAGGTCCAGCCACGGCCTGCCCTGCCCACAGCAGCCTCTGGGGGCCCCATCGCTCTCCCCCAGCTTCTCCCACTGGCCCTGACGCTGTTGGACCAACAGGGCTCTCAGCCTTGGTCTGCCCAACGCGCCTGCACCGCAGAGCCGGCTGCACAAGCTGGCTCCTGCATCTCCCTCGGGAGTCCTCCCGGCGCCCACACCAATTCCACGCGGCCTCACATCTCTCGGCCACGACCAGGTGCGTGCTGTCTCCCACCACACAGCACCCCAAGCCAGGCCGCCTCGCTGAGAGGAGTCGCCCAAGCTGCCGAAGGCCTGCCTCCCCGGGCAGCACACGAGAAGAAGCTACGCTCTCCCCGCTGAAAGGCTCTCCCTGCTGGAAGGACACCTCTTGCGCCCTGGGACTGGCCACGTCCGCCTTCTGAACATGAAGCTTACAATCAAGACTCCTGAAGACAAGTAAATGCCAAACCGGGCGAGATAAGCAGCTACATCTGCGAGTGGTTTTTAAACAACTGTCTCTCTTTAAGCTGCACCACATCTGTAATGCTTACGCGTGGTCTTTGGTTGTTTTGCCTGGAATGACTCCTAGATTTCTAGTGGTGCTCATACTCATTTTCTGTGCTAATACTAATAGGCTGTCAAAACTAACAGGCTGTGGCACCTTTATGAGAAGAGTATAACATAAATGTGGTTTCGCTGCCACACCAGATTCCCTAAACTGTCACCTGAACACAGCCACCAACAGCTCTGGGTAAGACCGTGCAGCAATTGCATAGCCGGAGGGAAATCTGGATGCTAACTGCTGAGTCCCAATTTATCGGTCCACCCGACAAAATCAATTTCAAAACAGACAACTATGAATGACAGCAGTCAGTGCCTCAATGTCCATTTCGTGTAGACATCCCACCCAAAGACACACTTAGGGATGCTCGGTGCCACCTGGCAGAAGGCCACGTCGTGTGAACAGAGCCCCACCCTCACCTGCTCACCACCTCAAGATCCCTGAGCTGCTGGGGGAGCCGCTGCCATCACACCCCCAGAGTCTGACCCTATTTGGGAAGCCCAAGTGTCTGATCCCAAGTCAAAGTGAGATGGTTTCCTAAGTGACATTTTGTTGGCTAGGAAGGTCTGTCAGCAACGAGGACAGGACACAGATCACGGACTTGTGTCCCACTAATGGACAACTGCCTCGATACACACAGAGGCCTTCGTAAGGTTTGACTGGCATTTATTTTGGGGGAAACTGACAGCCTAGTAAGTCCAACCATAGGTGCATCTGGCCCACTTCTCGGTCTCAAGCTGTGAGAAAGATCAGTTGTGGGAGTGCTAGGAACTGTCCACCTGACATAAGCCAGACCAGTGGGGTGGGGCTGTGCTTTCTGTGTAGCCAGGGAACCCCAACTTTGTCCCTGGCACCCAAACATGCCCCTGGATTGTGTCCTCAGGCAGCTGCCCAGCCCACTGACAATGTGAAGTTGCTGGACTTCTGTGTGTCCTCCCGCAGAACTGAGTCAGAGAAATGAAGACCCAAGCCCTCCTGGCCTCGGGAGCCTCACTGCCAGCACCACCCACACCTGGCAGAGCCCCGCCTGCCTGCCTTCCATCCTCAGCACAGCCTTCCTCACCTCACCTGTCACCGTCCTACTCAGAAACCTCCGATGGCTCCTCCGCAGCGCCGGCAACATCGGTGAGTGACACTCGAGTGCTGGGAAGGGGCTACCAGCACTCCAGAGGCGGTGCGGCTGGGCGGGATCTGACAGGGAACCTGAGCCATCACAGAGGGCAGTGGGAACCCTTTCCTCGAGCGTCACTAGCAAGGAATTTAATTTGCAGAAAGAAAGTACAACAGCTGCGAAGGAGAGAAAGCAAGACAATAGATTTCTTTTAAAATGAGCCTATCAGCTCCAATTAATTCCAAGAGGATAGTAAGAGCTGTGACTGGGCAGGGGGTGGGAGGGTGAAAGGCTGGGTCGGGCCTGCTTCTGCCACCCCCACCCCAGGGCTCATGGTTGCCAGCTGACCGTCAGCCCTTCTCCAGACTCTTCTGTGTGCAAGAATACCCTGGGCTTCCAGCTCGGACATCTAAGACCCAGAGGACAAGGGACAGACCTCTCAGTGGCCATGCTTTGGAGGAGAGGAGGCAACACATGGAGCAGAAAGGCTTCGCCCTACACTTTCACAACAAGTCATTATCAGAGAGAGAAAATTCAAAGACAACTCTTTCCAGATTCAACAGGTTTAAAATAAGGAAACTCCGCAATAGCTTTAAACAAAAACCTTTCTCATGGTTCCAATTACACTGCCAATGCAGGGCCAATACATAAGACTCCCCGGAGGGCTTCCTTTTGGCCACAGTCTAGCAACATAATCCACACACCCTCCTCCCCAGACAGCATGTCATTTGTCTACCAACTGCCCGAGGGCACAGCAGCCTCCAGGTGAGAGAAACGACTTAACCCTCAAGAGTGCAGGCTTGCAGTGTGCGCACCCCAGGGGACAGAAGGGGCACAGGAGGAACCCAGGCGTTCTTCGTAGCTGCATAGATATAAATAACCTGTCCATAAAAACGTCATCACACAGCACAAAATTTCGTCTTGATAAATCATAAATTATACCAATTTAAAAAACAAACTTATCACTTAAGGCATTCACTGAACTGGGCGTCTCTTGGGAAGCACTGAGCCGCACCTCCTGGGATGCACTAGAATGACACCTCCCAGGGTGCACTGGGCCAGCATCTCCTGGGATGCCCCAGGATACACTAGGATATTTCCCAGGATGCACTAGGAAGACATCTCCCAGGGTGCATAGGATGACATCTCCCAAGATGCATGGAGCCCATGTCCCCCTGGAAACCTCTGAGCTACTTCAGCACTCAGACCCCAGAGCCTGCCTGCCCAGACGGAGCCCAGGAAAGCCCCAGGTTTTGGGAAGCGGGTGTGGCCATCACCACGGAACTTCTGTTTCGGCCACCAGTACAAATAGCCATCATACCTTCCTCAAAAATGCAGTCCAACTTGCTCAGGAAAAAAAGCCAGTGTTGAAACTGCTAGGGGACAAGGGGAAATGATGGACAGACTATCTGATTCCATAGACATTTGGTTTTCAGTTCCCACAGGACACTTCTGAGAAACGGTCCCAGAGGCCCTCTGCATGCTGGGTGCAGACTATGATCTGCCCTCGGAGGGTGTGGGACCCTAGCCCACTGACCCTGCGCTGCCCTGGCCAGGCCCGTGTCCATCATCCTGTGCTGCTGGGGCGCCCTGACCAGAGCCTCATCTGTCTGCAGAGGTAGGTCTCATGGCCCGGCTGTGGCTGGAAGCCAAGGCTCGCTGGTCAAGGGGTCAGGACAGGCGCTCTCTCAGGTGCCCGAAGATCACGTGAGTTCCCACCACATGCGGCACACGATGCAGGCTCAGTGAGCACCGCTATTACTAAAATGCACAGCACAGCAGGCACAGCAGCCACTGGTCCTCACAGGAGAGGAGGAGGCCACTGTTTCAGGACAGGCGCCACCGTCCCACCTGGCAGGACCTTCTCAAATGACTACAAACACGGCTGAGGCCAAGGACAAGAAGCACCGTCCCTCCGTGTGACCATGGCCTAGGCCGTCGGTGTCGAGCGCCATTCCCACCACGCCGCCTGCCCAGGTCTCCACGCCCCAGAGCCAGGGCCGCAACTGAGCCTGAACCATGTCAGGAGGGGGAGGGGTGCAGGAGCGCAAGGACAAGCAGTCAGGAAGCTGATAAAACTTAAGGCTGAGCATCTCCACTGAGCTCAGGTCGCTGTCGGTGTTCACAGAATCACTAAAGAGTGCGGGAAGTGCGTCTGTATAAGCGGTGCTGGCTGGATGCCACATCTGATTGGTGACCAGCAAGGACAACGTCGCTGGTTCAGAGGTCAACGTGCCACACAGGTTTTATGTTCTGCGCACAAACTGTATTTCATAGTGGAAGTGAGACCCCTTCACAGAACCTGGGAGGGTGCAGGACAGCCCTCACCCTCTACCACTCGGTCAAAGAAGAGGCCACAGTGACGAGGCCCCACGGGGAAGAGGAGTGACATTCGTGGGCGTCTGTTTCACTTTTGAGACGGCTCTCAAGGGCAGATTCATCAAAAATGTCCTGGACTCAGAGCTGTGAGAGCTATGCACGACGAAGACATTTCTGGGTTTAATCCTGCAGATCTCACAGTTCCTCTACGAGCTGTCACTGCATGTGACTCAGCACCTCGGTCAAGCCCAGAAGCTGACGGCAACTCCACAACCTGGTGCCGCCCACTCCCCCACCTGCAGCATCAGAAAGCTCCACCTACTCTACCAGATCCTCCTTGATCCCGTTGGAGGCAACAGGACCCCAAAGAGCTGTGTTCAGATGGTCGCGTGCTGGCTCCCGGGGCGCATCAGGGATGGCCGCATCGCCTGCTGCCCTGGAAGTGAGATGCTGCCCGCTTAGAAACCACCCTCAGGTGGAAAACTCAACCTTCAGCCACCATGCTCCCTTTGCAGTTTTCTCAATCCTGAAACCTGACTTCCAGACACTTTCTCTAAGGTCAGGACATCCCACTCCTTATAAGTCTCCCGTCCAGAGGAAGTGGCAGCTGTGCCTACGACCAGGCTCCCAGCAGGGAGGAGCGGGCGGCCCGTCACTTCATCTGGCTGGGACACAGCACCACAGGGGCTGAGCACACACTGTGCTGAGTCAGGGCTGCGCCTGAGCAGCTGTCACCCCATCAGCAGCAGGTGACAAGCAGCACCACAGCGCCTGGAGCGATGCCACCAAACAGCCCCGCTCTCCCCGCATGGGCCATGGCTCATTAAATTCAAAGGAAACGCCACTGGTACCCACTCGGGGGAAGCTGTCACATGAAAATTCCAGGCACAATCCCTCCATGAGAGTGGACCCATCCCAAGATGTCACCGACACCTTGTCCAAGTGCCAGGTTCAAGGACACACCCACTGCGTATCTGAGAGCCCAGGGACTCAGGACCCAAGAGCCCCCACAAAAAAAAACCAAGGGATGTAAAAGGCGAACTCGAAGGAGAGAGCTGGTGCCGACAGAGGCCCCACAGCAGCTGACAGTCCCCTCACAGCCAGCGGCACCTCCTGCTTCTCTGTTGTCATGCTGGGGTGCTGGCTTCCCAGCAAGGCCCCCGGCCTGAGCCCATGTCTGTTAGTTTCGAGTAAAGGTTCTTTGCAAGTTAAATGCTCTTGTGATTCCCTCAAGGACCCTCCTTTCGGTGAGGATAAATGTGCTCTCACTCAGCTCGCTTCTCTCTCTCCTACCCCAACTGGTAGACCACACAGGGACCAGCACTGTCCACTCTGTCTCTTGCCAAAGGCCAGTGGAGGGGAAGGAACTGAGTGTGGCGAGGGGCACTCCGCCCTGCTCTGCTCGGCAATGGGCCGCTGGCGTATGGACCGCCCACAGCTGATGACAGAGTGGCCCAAGTACAGCAACTTGAAAGCAGCGAAAATAAGCCATCAGAAGAATTAAAGGCTTAACCAGGAAGTCAGGGACCAGTTCTGCCACTGACTCACGGCCTTGGATTCCCAGCCACAGCGCCCAGGCCTCCACTGGCCCCAAGAGTGTCCCCACACAGTTTCAGAGCTGGCGGGCCATTCGAGACCCCCTCACTGAGCAGAGGGTCTTGGACCCTGACCTACAGAATCCACAAAGCCCAAGAGGCCTGCCCACGGCCAGAGGGTCAGTAGGACGGAGTCCAAATGTGCAGGTGACGGGCCTTTAGCGTTGGGTAATGACAAGCCTGCCACTGCGTTTAACCAAGCTATCACCATCCACCTCTGACTCTCTCCTGGTCCCTGGAAAGACGGGCCGTAGGCAGCCAGGGCAGGTGAGTGTGGGCAGCGTCTTCTGATCAGAGCCTGTCATGGCCACACTACACTGCCTGACCTCCCCCACCCCATGACCTCGCCCTCAGGCTTGGCCATGCCTCCTCCTCCCTCCATCCAGAAAACAGCAAGCCCGCCCTTCTAACTCCCCATTTTGCACCTTCGGCCCTTAGGAGAGCTTGTCCCTTCCAGCCCCACTCCAGCCCCTGAATTAGCTCTGAATGAGCTCCTGAACCCACTTCAGGGCCTACACTGAGTTCTTCACAGCACCCAAACTAGAGCAGTTTCCTAGCCCTGAAAGAGGTCTCGCTGCTGCGAGAGAAGTCAAAGCCTCCGTGTTTCCTCACGTGGTGTGACACTGGGTCCACTTCTCAGGACCCGACCACAGGCTCACTTCCCACAGAGCTGGTGAGCTGGTGCTCAGCCTCTGCCAACCATGGCTTTCAGAGGACAGGCGTGGGCTTCCCCAGCTCCCCCGGAGGCTGCGGCAGGAACACCTCCGCACACAAACACGTCCGTGCTGGGCAGGCAGCCTTTCTCCAGGTACAATGAAACCATGGCCACCTCACCGCGGGCACATGAAAAACAACCAGCCGTTTTCATGTGCATCCACAGGGCACACCCAGCCAGCCAGGCGGTCCTGGGGCCATGTCACTGGGAGAAATGCCCATGCACTCTCACAGCAAACCTGAAATTCAAGTACACGCTCCTCAGCCCTACCTAGAAGGCCCATCAGTCACACCAGCCTCCTGCGCTCGATGTCACGCCCCAGTGGGCATGCTGCTAGCAATACAGACAGCAACAAAGCTGGGGAAATGTAGAATTACACCTAGTAGGTTTCTTCCAGGAAGCAAGATTTCTCATTAAAAGGTTAATAAAAAGATTTTCTATTGAAATAGTATAAATGTTATCAAAGTGCCTAAAAAAACAATAAATTATGTGGACAGACATTACTTCCTGAGCACACTGTGTATAACTAACACACACACAACTATATCACTATGTTCATTACTGTCACAATCTTAGTTTTGACCCAAACTATGAATTTCATCTCTTAAAATAACAGATAAAACCATATGACACAGGTTTCATATGGCTTCCATACATACATGTACAGTATAAACTCTAAACACTTATTACTTTGACATGCTTTATGCTTTTTCATTCAACTATGAATTCTTTCATAAAGAATCTCGATTTACTTAAAGAGTAAGTACCAAACACCTAAAAAGTATAAGAATTTGATACCCTTTGAAAACCCATCTAATGTATGTGTGAATACCCACATACTCCTACCCCCGAAAAATGTACACACATTAAAATAAGGAATATAAAAGGAAGAATTACTAGAAATGGCAATACAAAGGTATTATCAAGAGAATAAAAAATCAACCCACACAATGGGAGAAATTATTTGCAAATCATTTATCTGATAAGGATCTAGAATCCAGAATATACAAAAGACACACAACCTAATTTTAAAATGGGCAAAGGACTTGAAGAGACATTTCTCCAGAGACATGGAACAATGGCCAACAAGCCCATGGAAACATGCTCGCCATTCTCAGTCGTTCGGGAAATGCACATCAAAGCCACAATGAGACCCTCTAGTTCAGGCGCAATCGAGAAAGTGAAAATAGCAGGTGCCACTGAGGATGTGGAGACCGGGGCCCGGGCACTGCATGCTGCTGGTGGGGTGCGGGGTGTGGGGTGCGGGGTGTGGGCTGTGAGATGGTGTGGCTGCTGGGAAAGTATGGTGGCTCTTCCACACGTCACACAGTTCCCATGAGATGCAGCATTCCACTCCGGACACAGCCCCAGAGAAATGAAACACGTGTTCCAACCAAAAGCTGTCGCATATTCATAGCAGCTCTACTCAGTGGCCAAATGTGGAAACAACGCAACTGTCCATCAACTAGTGAACAGGAGAAAAGTGGTCTCTCCAAACAGTGGATAATATTATTCAGTCATAAAAAGGAATGAAGTTCTGATATTATGCTCAGTGAAAGAAGCCAGACACAAAAAGGCCACGTCGCATGATCCCACTTACATGAAGGTCCAGGAGAAGTAACCCATAAACACAGAACGTAGGTGGTGGCTGTCGGGCTGGGAGGGGTGATGGCGGACCGGGTTCTTCCTCGGTGATGACAGCGTCTTGGAACTAGACGAAGTGACAGCTGTGCTACACTGTGAATGAACTAAATGTTCCTGAGCTGTTCGCTCTAAAATGGATAGAGTTCATTTTATGATGTGAATTTGACCTCAATTAAAACAACCAAATAAGAACTGACTTTTAAGAGCAAAGACCTTTGCCTCCCCCTCCTGATAATTCCGTCCTGAAGCCATCCGTCTGGCAGGGAAGGGCAGCACCACAGCAGGGACAGAGTTGGACACACAGGGGGACGGACACGGGCAGGAGGCTGCCTGGTGAGGGAGCCCAGAACCTCGGAGGGATGAGGACAGCCCCTTGATCTGTGAGACGTAAATGTGGCTGCTCAAACCCTGCCCCTCGCTGTCTTCTGTTGGTGCCTTTATCGTTTTGGTTTTCACTGATGTTATCTGTAAGGGGGAGGGGGGTCTAATGTGTTAGTTGTCCTTGTTCCACTGAACTCAGTGGCTTCTGCACCGATGGTGACCGAGCCCAGCGGTCGCCAGGTGAAGGGCACCTGTTCATAGACATCAGTGAAGAGAGGACAGAGCCACAGAACACTGACAGGGACGCCTCACCATGGGGGGGTAGGGGACAGGAGGCGAGGGCAGGGAAACTGGGAACCCTCAAAACTTGGCCCTGGTGCCAACCCTGAATCATTCTCCCAACTAAAGACAAAGCTCGGTTTCAAGTTTCACTTGAGAAGCAATCGCACCGGAAGGGCAGAGAGGGGCAGGGTCCCGCCAGGACCTCTCACCTGCTCTGCTGTGTCCCCAAGGCCCAGTCCCCAGGGCAAGAGGAATCCATTTCCCTGCCCCTTGCTCCACAGGCTCCTTGGGGACAGGCATCAGAGGGAGGAGCCGGGGCTGTGTGCCAGGCACAGAGCTGCCCGCAGGCCACACACCCTGAGCCGCCGCTCCCCGCTCCCCTTTCAAGATCCGGAGGGTGGTTCCAGGTGAGGCCTGGGAGGAGAGGGGCAGCAGATCCCCTTCTGGCCCCTCCCTGAATTAAAGCAGCTCCACTTCCACAAAAAGTGACATTGTGGCGTCACTGGAATAATAAGCAAGTGACAGTGTAGGCGGCGTGTTACACGCCCGCACTGCGTTATTCGACTGCGGGATGAGGTAACGAGCCACTGATAGTCTGAGGGCTTTTTGAAGTGAGAAACCAAAGACATCACCTGAGACA